>WARS01000054.1:1800000-1972500 GCA_008933995.1 Datnioides undecimradiatus | reverse complement strand
GTGTGTGTGTGTGTGTGTGTGTGTGTGTGTGTGTGTGTGTGTGTGTGTTAATATATATTATATATATATATTATATAATATATATATATATATATATAATATATATATATAATAATATAATATATATATATAATATATATATATATATGACCACATCACTGTTATGCTAATGCCAGCATAAAGAGCATGGGTGAAAGTCATCAAACCAGTTCTGAGGCAGGTATGAGTACGGCCAGGACTGCTTTGCCACCACAGACTGGAATATGTTTTACCAAGCAGCTACCTACAACCATCACACCAACATAGAGGAATACACACAGACAGCTATGGCCTAAATCACCAAATGCATTGATGGTGTAACTATAAGCAGGACCATCACCACTAATCAGAAACCATGGTCCACAGGCTATTGAGGGTCAGGAATGTTGCCTTCAGAGCTGGTGATGATGCTAGACTGAGAGCAACCAGGGCCAACCAGTTCCACGGCATCAGAATAGCCAAAAGACAATTTACAAGTAAGGTAACTTCAGAGACAGCAAAGATGCAAGGAGCCTGTGGCGGGGGATTCAGATCTTGTGAGACCCCTCTCCAGGAGTCCCACAAAGTTGCTGGTCCGGACACCATACCTGGCCATGTCTGAAGGACTGCGCATAAGAGTTCAAAGATGTCCTCCCAGATATCTTTAACACTTCCCTGGACCAGGCTGTTGTCCCTACATGCTTCAAAGCCACCACAATCATACATGTGCCAAGAAGTCATCTCCATCAGGCCTCAACGACTACCGCCCTGTGGCACTGCCTCACATAGTCATGAAGTGCTTTGAACAGCTAGTCATGCAACACATCAAATCCATCCTCCCTCCCTAGACCCCTAGTAGTTTGCATATTGGGCAAACCGGTCCACCGCTATCCACTCAGCCCTCACCCACCTGGACAAAAAAAGACTTGTATATGAGAATGCTGTTCATAGACTTTAGGTCAACACAATCATCCCCATGCAGTTAATCCAGAAACTGGATTGTCTGGGCCTTAGCACCTCTCTGTGCAACTGGCTACTGGACTTCCTCACTGAAAGACCACAGGCAGTCCAGGTTGGCAATAACACATCCTCAACATCACTTTGAGTACAAGGGCCCCCCAAGGGTGTGTGCTCAGTCCCCTGCTCTTCACCCTGGTGCAGTGACAACAATCTCTCTCTCAGTGTGGAGAAGACAAAGGAGATGATTGTTGACTTCCAGCGAGCACACACCCAGCACCGTCCTCTGACCATCAACAGTACTGCTGTGGAAAGAGTGGGCAGTACCAAATTCTTGAGTGTACAGAAGACCCCTCCTGGAACAACAGCACCGCATCATTGGCCAAGAAAGCTCAGCAGTGCCTCCTGAGGAGAGCCAGAGCCCCAGCACCCATCATATGCTCCTTCCCTAAACATTGTGAGAGACCCCACCAATCACACAACTTTTTTACTCTCTTGCTATCTGGGACAGCTCCACTGGGCTGTCAGCAAGCTGAACTCTCTCCGGTCCCTCCCTCCTTTGCCATCCTGAAGTCTGTACCTCAACTCCCACCCCCATCCTACACACACACACTTGGCCACGGCAGGTACCCACTATGTAGTGGGCTAATTTGCACTATGGACAATTTCTTCATACTTACAATGGGCTGTATATACAGTTTCTTTTTTTGTGCTGTTTTTTTATTCTTTTTATTGTTCTTTGGGCATGAGAAAAATTTCAATCCGCTGTCTGTCTTGTTTATATAGCAGAACTGACAATAAAGCACCTTGAACCTTGATAAAGTAAAAGTTAAGTAAAAATAAATGTGTGTTTGGGAATTTCTAGGTGTATGAAGTCAAGCAGTCAAGCAGTGTTGTGGAGAGGATCAGCTCTCTGGTCAGTAAAGTTTTGGAGCCTCTCCACCCTCACATTGAGGAACATCATCCGAGGAACATTAAACAGCTGTCGCACACTTTCTCCAGGGAAAAGCAACATCTGTAAGTACACAGCTTACATCTAACATTATTATAGATGAAACCATACAACATTAAGGAACATAACTAGGCATTTTTTTGGAATGTCTGGAAGAAAAAGCAGAAAGTGTTAAAAGAGGTCTACCACTTGGGCTTTCTGTCAGCAGGTCCTATTGGAAATGGTTCAAGGAAATGTTACATGCAAGTATCAGGAATACCTGTAGTTGCTTCACCATTTTTTGTTTTTGCACAATGATCAGCTTTGGAGGGTTGATTTTCATGGTACATCCAAAGTTTTTTTTTTTCTTTTATACTTAATGACAGTATTTAGCAGTTAGATCTTGCTGTTTCTTCTGTAACTCTAAGTGGACCATGCTTTCCCAGGAGGATGCAAACAATCAAGCAAGTCCGACAGCAATAGCTGACTTAAACCTGGTTTGAATCAGAATAACTTTCATTGATAGCAGGTGTATGCTATTTGCCTGTCTGAATTTTTGCTTGGTATAAAATCATGATAAGTATAGAACTAGGTTTACATTGTTATTTCTGTCTTTATATTTTAAAACCCTGCAATTTCATGATGCTGTGCAGATTTTATATTTTAAATGTATTATCATTGCACTAATCATCACAGTTAGGAATTAGAAGAGTAGAGCAGAATACAACCAATAAAATGTGTAAATTCTTCTTGTAAAAACTGGAGTAAATATTATGGCATTAGTGTTGAATTTATATGTTTGAATTCCAAGGTTCGTGTGTAAACAGCAAGACAGCAAGACTGTGATGACAACAACAACCATTATCAACATTATCAATTTTAACAAATACACAATAGACAAAATAAAAAGCAGATTAGATGCAATCTTTAGTGCTATATAACCAGGCTTTTTGTTGGTGTGTGTTTTCTTAATTTACCAAAGTTTTGGCAAGAACATTACTTTTCTGATGATTGGATTTGAATCATCCCACCACTTTTCAGCCTTTTTATGCATTCATCAGATGTGACTGGTAGACAATATGCAATATGGTTACTATGACAACCACAATAATACAATCAAGCAAAAAAATAAAGATCAGCAATTTTAAACAGGAGTGAGTCATTAGCGTCTGTTTCTCGAATAGTATGTTACCAGTGATACATGTCTGAGTGATGGATTACAAATTAATTGTTTTTGCAGGATGAAATAAAATAGTTATTTAAGGATCTAAAATCTAGTGTGCTGTCTAATTCGAGATATTAATGATCTTAAGCAAGATCATCATGGGCAAAACCTTTTCTGATAAAAAAAATAAAATATTATTCAACATATAATAACATATAACAAAAAAAGAGCAAAAACCTATCCACACTGGGGAAATGGGCCAATATTTTGTGCTGTGTTTCTATAAACTGTAGTACAGCAGTAACTGATATTGAAGGGTATGAACATTAAAAAAACGTAACAAGTGTGTGTGCTTTTTTGTTTGTGTGGTAAATTAACAGGTTTGACCTCTCAGAAAAAGATTACTTCTTTGACAGCAAAACCAGGAGTTCAATAGTAAGTTGTCAGTGACATTTCAACCAACAGTGCCAGGTATTCGATTAGTACATTACTTTGTTTTTCAGTTGCCACATTAATTCAATTCAATTCAATTCAGTTTTATTGATATAGCGCCAATTCACAACACAAGTCATCTCAGGGCACTTTAAAATCAGAGCACATTAAGATCCATGTTATATCATAAACAACAACCATCTAGTTCTTTGTTAGAAAGACAGAGTTTAGCATAGCATGGCAGCTGTTTGCTATCCCTGAGCAGGGGGTTGATTTCATCCCATCACTTCTGTCATATTCTAGCAAAGACACCATTTATTAAGCTTCAGTGAGCCTACAATTACATGCGCATTTCAATAGATAGTTTGATTATTCAAGGAAGAGAATGTTACCCAACATAGAGATACATATTGCTGATTTCTGATTAGCGTTTTATCATTGTTTATTGATGGTTACTAACTTGAACATTTGATTATCAATTAATATTTTTTTTTAAATAGCGTTGTGATTCAGCTTTTCTGTTTTTCAATCTCTTTAAGGTTTATGAAATACTTAAAAGAACAAAATGCAAGGCCAATTACAGTATGGGTAAGTCTGGATGTCTGTCTCTCTCACTGCTTGACACAAACAAATTTCAATAGGATGAGATGAAGTGTGTTAAGTATAAAAATAAGAGTATTAATAAAGTGCTTCCTAGTCATGATCCAGGTTTCGGCTATCAGGCTGTTGACAGGGGGGCGTTCAAGAACCCAAATGCACGACTCAACACACAAAATAAAGTTCAACACGTTTAATTCGAAGTCCAAACAACAAGTCGCAAAAAAGGGCGCTAGTCAAAACTAGGAAGAAAAAGGCCGAAGCCGCACAAAAAAGTCACTCATCCAGAGGAAAAAACACAAAGTATCAAAATAAGGGCGCTAGTCAGAGCTAGGGAGAAAATGGGCCGAAGCCGAACAAAAAAAAATCACTCTTTACGAGGAGAAGAAAAATCAGGCAAACAAAGTGACAAACAAACCTCCAGGGAAACTGGAACGGGAGCAAAGTACTAGACAGGCAAGAGCACTGGTTCTCGGTACAAACATGACACGACGAACTGGCACGAGACAGGGGGAGACGCAGACTTTTATACACAAGAGGAAATGGGGAACAGGTGGAAACAATCAGGGCGGGGAAGACAATCAGACAGGCGGGAAAGACGAGAGGAAGGGCAAGCCACCTGAAACGAGAGGGAGGTTAGATCTTTCAAAATAAAACAGGAAATCACAAGACAGGACACAAAACCAGCTTGACTACAACTCAGATCTTGACAGCTGTATTTTGTGTTCATCTCAAAAAGATGTATTCATTATAATATACATTGTTTAATCTAAACTGCTTCAACACAATGCTCAGTAGAAGTCCTTTATTGATTTCAGTGATTCAGTGAAATATTGGGTCACATTACAGTGGTTCCCAGTTCTGGAATCTGAAGAATTATAGCTGGTGTAGGGGTTTCGTCTAGCTTCTCACCGCCCACATCCAAGCGTCTACCCTGCTACCTCTGATGCAGGATCTGACTGAATAGCCCTAGAGTCAAACATTGCCTCATCCATGCCCGTTAACGGCAGCTCCCCTTAGTATGGATCAGGGCTCTTGTTACTGTTGCTAGGTTATACTTTTAGTGGCCTACAAGGACGTCCCCAAGGGTCAGTTTATAACAGTAGACTAGAGTAACCTATAGGAACTACTTAGATATAATCACACTTTTCCTGTAACTTTACTTATTAGTTTAATAATAATTCACAGTCCAGAATTTAATGTTTTTAACTGCAATGTATTCTTCTTTATTTCAGCAGTTTTTGGCAATGGCATGCAACAGCTTCAAACATTAGTCTAATATTTCAGAATCTTAAAATATGATTAAAGCTCTTAGCTAAATTCCTTATTTATCATCTTTTTATGTCAATGGTGATATTACAATGTTGGAACCATGAAGTAAGCACACCCAGAAGGAAACAATCCAAGTGTAGTCGGAGCACTGAATGGCACATGTGCAGCTCTCAACTTTTTATAGCACTTTGGACCTTAATAAATTGTCTATTGGCTAGCATACTGTAAATACTTTAACAGAATGCGATTAGGTAAACAATAGAAGAAATTAATTATCATTCAAGTGATGTTTTCACAAGAAAAAAGAGTTCCTTGCCATCAAGATGCATAACAGATCCACAAACGTCTTGCATTAAAGCAGTGATCCATTCAGGGGACTCATAGGGGTTAGTTGTTGCAGTTATCACCAGTGAACAAACTATGCCCTGGTAGTTAAATGGCTTTCTCTTTCAAGAACCTTTCTTTTACTGCTACTGCTTACTAGGTAATAAAGAGGTGGAACCCATGTTTATTTTCTCTCATCAGGTATCACCAGTCTCCTAGGGAGTGGTGTCTATACAGCAGCTTACCCTCTCCATGATGTGAGTAGTAGAGGAATGTAATAATAGATAATAGATTATGATTAAAGGGGGCACTAGATGCCCATCAGGTTTATATGCTTGCTTGCACTGAAAGCTCAGCCATCATCAGTCATATCTGTAATCACTGGAGGATGAGGTTGAAAGGTGTCATATTATAATAACACTATCTCTTCTTCAAATTATTTCATATTGTAATGGTTTGAGTTTGAGCTCTGTTTTTAGAGATTTTGTGTTTTATTTTGTGTGTTTCTCCTCTCGTGTCTCTGTGCTGGTTTCCTGTTCCCTCCCTTGTCCTTTTCACCTGTGTCTTGTTGGTTGATTGGTGTCACCTGTGGCTTCTTCTCCCCCTCTCCCAGGGCTATATATTGTTTGTGACTTCCTTTGTCTGTGTCTGAGTGTTAATGTGCCTATGCCTTTTTGTCATGTGTCTGTTGCAAACCTGCATGTAAGTTTGTTTTGTGAATTTGGACTTTCTTCTTGCCTCACCCTGCGCTCTGTTTTTTCTTTTTGTGAAATAAACCTTTTAGAACTGGCCACCCTTTGTCTGTTGTCTGCATTTGGGTCCAAATTCTAGTTCCCTAATCCCTCTTCCTCTTGTGTAGCCCCAAACGTAACACACATTGTGGTATACAAGTAGAATCCACAGTATTGTGTACAGTAACTCTTTCTCTCTTTTCTTTTTCAGGGAGATATTAATGAGGAAAGTGCAGAGCCTAATGACAGAAAGGTGAGAAAGTTAATTCTAAACTTATGCAAGCCAGTAGGAACTGGTGTTCATGTTTTCATTTGTAAAGCTTTACAATTTTGCACACATAGCTAACACAGAACCACAAAATAATCCATCACCACTTCAACTAAAAGATCTAATAATTTACATGTCTAAAAAAACAACACTAAACATGTCTATTTGATTAGTTGCAAACTTACATTATCTTTCATTTTGGTAAACGGACTGTACTTTTCTAGTCCTCTCATCACTCAAAGTCAGCATTCACCCATTCAAACGAAAAGAAACTGAGGAAACTAAGGAAACAAACCCGTTCACACACTGATGACACATCATCAGGAACAATCTGGGGTTCAGTGGCATGTGGCCTGGAGGAACAGGGGATCAGACAACCCGCTGTACCTCACACAGCCACAGCTGCCCCTCACTTTTCTGTAATCTGTATGTGAGGTTATTCTGCTGCTGGCGTAAAATACCTTAGATACTCTATAAATGGTTTTCTTTTTGAATACATGTTGAATCCTCAGCACACATTATTGTATATGTAACATTTGGATTTGGTCTCATTATATAGCACCTTTCCAGTGTTCTAACAAATTACAGTACTCTACACTTAATGTTAGCTGTTTGTCGTAAAGGTAAATAACATTCATTCACATTTGTATACTGATGTAAGAGCCATTAGGATCAGTTTTGAATTTAGTGTCTTCCCCAAAGACACTTTGGCATGCAGCTGGGGATCAAACCTCTGATAAGCAGAAAATCCACTCTACCTCTGAGCCACAGCAGCCTCCATCCATCTGGTGAAAATATTCTCCAGTTTTTTACATGAAGTGGACAAGTTATGTAACAGATGCTGTTGATTGTCTTATTCAGCTTTTGTATGAGGAGTGGGCAAACTACAGTGTCTTCTACAAGTACCAACCTATTGGACTTGTGAGGTAAGGATTTATTTCTTTAGGAATATAATATTCATTAGCCAATGCTTTTTAGTTTAGTTTTTATTTCTGTAATTGTAGCTAATCAAACTGTACATATTGTACTTGTAAATCTCACACTGTTTTATAAATGACCAAAATTATATTTAACAGTATGCACCCAAATTCTGCAACCATAGAACACGGAACTTGTTAAAATTGTTTGGAAAGATTAAGCCACCTTGCATTTGAATATTTCAGGCTTTAGTAAAGTTGTTGCAAGTAATTGTTTAGATTATTATGGTAATGATATATGGGCAAGCATATATGCATGCATGGTAGGGACACATCCCTACCAATATTTTTGGAGGACTGAACTGTCTGTAACAATATTTCACGAACTATTCTGGACCCAGGCCTATACTCAAAAATTATGGAGAAATATTAAATATTAACAGACCTTTTTTATTTGACTCATCTTACATGAAATCACTTACTCAATCAGATCTGTGCATTCTGATAAACTTGCCGAGCCCAGTCAGTGAGTAATACACATGGACAGGGGACAGACACAGTTGGAACGATAAATCAGTCAATATACACAACTTCAATAGGCAAGATTATTTGCTCCCATGGTTTCTCATGCCATTGTCACGTACTTATCAATTAAAATGAAAAAAAAGACCCATATCGGAATTCCCCAGTGACATTTGTATTATATTTTTGAATATTTTTTGATTTGTATTGCTGGCCGATCAAAAAATTTGCATCTTTTTTATGGTGTAGGAAGTACTTTGGCGAGAAGATTGGTCTGTATTTTGCCTGGTTGGGTCTGTATACCCAGATGCTGATTCCTGCCTCTCTCGTGGGGGTAATTGTTTTTCTGTATGGATGTGCAACAGTGGATGACAACATACCAAGGTAAACAAAGTTACCCATTCACATACACTATTTATCGAGCAGAAATGAGCATTATTTGTTATTGTTATTGGTAGACTACTGAATTCCCTAACTTCTTTGCTGCTGTTTTGAGCTGCTGCTCATTGAAGCTACTCATTCTAGACAGCTCTGGGCAACAATCTCCAGCAGTATCCAGTAACACACCTAGTACATTAGGAGGTTTATGAGTAATTGCTTTCAGAATGCAGCCAGTATTATACATGAGTGCAAGGTAAAATATCTATCACCAGCCCTAATGCGAAGTTTGTTACTTCCAGATGCTTTTACAACATGTCAATCTTGGTCTCATCTCTTTGAGTACAGAGTTTTACCTTGCTTAACTTAAAGATTTAAAGCAGAGGAAACAGCTATCCTGGCCCAAGAAACCTGATAAATTGCTTCACCCTATATGGTCAGTGTCATCCTGAGGGCATAATTGACAACTTTGTTTAGTAAAACTTAACACATTCACTAGTGCAAAGTGAGATCTTTGTGCCCATAATTCTATAGTATTAAATGTAAAAGTCCAAGGTGGTACTTAGTTTTTGTCCCTTTCTGTGTTACTTGTGTTTATTATTATTGTGTATTATTCTATTGTTCATTAGTTAATTTAATTGTTAATTTTGTAACACAATACTGGAAATGTTTAAGATGCTCTCAACCTTCTTCAAGTGGGTCAGAGGTATTTTTTATGTTCAGTCAATATAAAGAATTAACACTGTTTTAGAAAACACCTCTATGAAGACTTGGAAGATGCTCTTCAATCTCAGCTTGGCTTTCAGAGACTAACATGGTGCACTCTACAGACATGGCATGGATATCTGATGTGGGTGTACAGATAGGCTGATATTATATTTCTCATCTTAAATCTTTTGTAAATGAGTGTAATTCCCCAAAATAATTATTATTCAATGTAAATTTAAGAGTGAATAAAGAAAAGAACAAATGCAAAGAGAGGGACATAAAAGCCAAATGGTTTGATGAATGAATTGAGACACCCTCCCCTACTTGCCCTTCATCATCCACAGGATATTATGGAACATGCCAGCTCACATATATTCTCAATGCAGACACACATTTGCTCAGTTGAAGTGTTCATGAGTCTCAGCTTGACCCACAACCACACAGTGAGACAAACCAGACCCCTGCCTGTGTGTTTCATAAGGGTCTCAAGGTGTTCAGAAGTGTACAATGTCAGGAAGTTGCCTGGTTCAATGAGACTACCTGGAACTAACATTTAAGAAGGGAAACAGTCCATCTAGGCTGATGACTGAGACCATATATTCTTTGTGCTGGGAGAACAGAGGAAGCAGTTTAACTGGGACCCAGGATCCTTCACATTTCTCACAATTTTCCAGGTGTTTAAAACAGAGATATTAACACATGAGAAAGACAGCACTCACTTTGTTTCACCCATCACTTTCTTTCTTTTCACTGGACTCTTAATGGTTAGGACCAACTATAGAATTTTTTTATGGCAGTGACTTACTAAGTTAGTACCAAGCTGCTAACTTAGTAAGGACAACAAAGGGGCAACCAGTATCCTCTAAAATGCATCAGTTTGACCATGATGAGAAGGTAATTTAGTATAGGTGTAGTTGCAAATATAATTTTAAATGTACATCTATGCTTATGTGAATGTGTGTGTGTGTGTGTGTCTCATGTTCTAGCATGGAGATCTGCCACCCAAAGAACAATATCACCATGTGCCCTTTGTGTGACAGAGTGTGCAGCTACTGGAAACTTAGTACTGCTTGTGGAACCGCCCGGGCCAGTCACCTATTCGACAACCCTGCCACTGTTTTCTTCTCCATATTCATGGCACTCTGGGGTGAGTGAACACACAGTGCTAAATAATATACTCAAACAATTATTGTCCACTTGTGGATATTGTCATGGTTTGGTCCAATCGGGAAACAGGAAAAAACCCCAAAATATAACTCACATACAGATTCTGTAGGCTGAAGTGGTCCAGTTCAGTTTTATTTAATGAACGCAAACTCACAAGGCTCACAAGAATTTATTATTGAGTAAGTCTTGTAACACTGTAAATTATTAGGGTAAATGTTTCACAAGAAATTGCATTTATGTAACTCATGATAGCTAATGCTCAGAAATGATCAGAAGTAAATATTAGCAGCTGTCAACTTCGCTAACACAGCAAGCACATGACATCAGCATGAGTGACGTGGTTTGTCAGGGGCGTATTAGAGTTGTTTGAAATGGAAAATTTTGAGTTCATGATTTTAGTAACTTATTATCTTGAGTAGGTTTATAGTCTGTTGAATTGGTACTACCATGGTCTAGTCCTAGCAGAAGCTGAATGTTTGTTAGGTGGGGTTTCTTAAGATGATGATGATTAGATTGGAGACCAACAGAACAATCGAGTAAAGCTTTATTTGAAGCTCGGTTAGCATCACACATGCAATATGAAGTGACAAAGAACACAAACGTTGGGGGGTATTCTGAACGTTTCCCCTTTTGGTATCTATTACACACTAACATATGTTACAAGACCAAATATGTAATACAACTGACCCTTCTCCATCTCACCTGTCACAGTGCATCTGAACATGGACATAACTCTTTTTGGACTGCATTTCTTGGTCAGCAGGGGTCCAACTTTCGTCAAAAATGTAATGTCTGTGTTCAAAATATATGTTTGATAAACCTTTAGGGTTGATTTTAGGCCATGCTCAGTGTTCTGCTGAGTTTGTAAGGTGATTGAGTATTTCATTATCATTCTTTTTGCTAGATTGTGGATGTGGATGGATTGGAATGTAATTGCTAAAATCTTTACCTCTTTGGACAAGGTGAAGGAAGTGCTATGGAGGGTGAGATGGATAACTGCTTTGAGATCTAGCGTTCTGGTGAATGGCATAAACTGAGTTTGGGTGGGGGTGACTGATTCTCCACATACTTGACCACCATCTTTTGAAGTGATACATATTTAAGGCTCTTTGGCAGTAAATGGAATTAATTTGGAATGAGTCCAGCAAAATTATCAGCAAACTGTGAGATACAAGGTGTGAGTGAGGTGACTGAGGTGTTCCCCAGTCAGCCAAGAGATGTATAATTGCTACAGCAAGTTGTGGGTCCCAGGGAGATGTCAGGAGACATCCTGACCAAATGCGTGAACCACCTCAACTGGCTCCTCTCACAGTGAGCAGTAACTCTGCTTTGAGACCCTCTTAGATGTCTGAGTTTTCTCTCATCTTTTCTTGTGCCCCTCTGTTTCACTGGATGGATAGGCCAGATAGTAATTCACTTTAGCTTTTTTCAGCTTTTTTCAACTTCTTCTTTTCTTGTGCCCCTCTGTTTCACTGGATGGATAGGCCAGACAGTAATTCACTTTAGCTTTTTTCAGCTTCTTCACACCAAAGGCAGGACTGCATTTGCCACCAGGTTTGTATTGTATGCAACTTTTGGGTATCCAAGCTGCATGAGCTTAGTACAGTATTTGGTAACTTTATATCTCAAACTGACTAATCCTGGTTATTTCAAACATGGAAGGGTTGACACAAGAGCATCTGTTGTGTTCTGAACCTCACAGTCAGAGATATGCACTCAGTGTTCCAAGTCATCTCTATACTGAGGTAACAGTCCAGCTCTCCATTTTCTCTAAGGGTTAAACCTGTCAGCTCCAGAGCCTATGGCCTAATCTCAAAACTGAGAAATTATAGCTGGTGTAGGGGATTCGCTAGCTTCTCACTGCTCACATCCGAGCCCCATACCCTGCTACCTCTGGTGCAGCACCTGACAGAATTGGCCTAGAGTCAAGCACTGCCCCAGCCACAACCGTTCACGGCAGCTCCCTTCTTATGGATCAGGGCTCTTGTTACTGTTGCTAGGATATACTTTTAGTGGCCTATGAGGTCGGCCCCAAGGGTCGGTTTATGAACACTGACTAGAATAACCTATAGGAGCTACTAAGATGTTATCACACTTCCCAATAACTTTACCTATTAGTTTAATAATAATTCAATGTCCAGAGTTCATTATCTTTAATTGCAATATATTCTTCTGTATTTTAACAATTTAAAGCAGGGGCAAGCAACAGCTACAATCAATGATAAATCATTTCATAAGTTTAAAATATAATTGAAAAAAAATCTATACTCAATGAGCAGGAGCTCAACGTTTGCAATCCAATTTGATGAGATGGAGAGAAGTCATTTAGCCAAAACAACTCCTCTTTTGCTGCCAGTCCTGAGGTCCTTGATGAAACTTCTGAACTTATCCAGATCCCAACAGTCTCCTGTAATTCCCAGTCCTTAATGGCAGAATGAGCAAAGAGTAATCCAGTATCTGTCCGAATATTCTTCAGCTGTTAGGTAATGGCTAGCCCTTGCGCTCCTCCGACCGTCAACTGAAGAAACAGGATTCCTCTTTTTGCGATGTAAGCTGCTCACAACTCCTTCTCCGGTGTAATGTCTCTCTTCCCAGCTGCTTTCCACCAGGTGTAGTTGATCCAGTAGCCAGCTTCAGACGTGAGGGTCGTTGAGGACTAAGCAAGGTCAAAGCAGACTAAGCAATTTCTTCCTCTTTTGCCTGTCCTTTTATACCCTTTCAATCTCCTTTCAAAGGAAGGCATCCAATGAGGACAGCAGTACACAATTGTATAATCAACACATGACCTGAGGATTGAAAGTTCCGTGACCTGCGTTCAACTCCACGGCCATTTGACTTCCCCTTTTCACCTCCCTGTCCCAAGATGGCCCTGGTCCTCTGAGGACATGAGGAAGTGATAACCCTCTGTTCAGCTTGTTGCTCAACATACTCTTAACACCTCTCTATTATCTTATGATTTCAGCCAAGATATCATATAATCACAACATAATCATCTCAGACAAATTCAGTCGACTTTTCATGTTTCATATTACTTTACTCAGTACATTACAATTAACATTTCTCGTTATCATTAATTAATCATTGGGGATCAATTCTGAATTAACTGATGCTTACTGGCTGGGGAGAGGGGCACAATTTCAAAGCAGTTGGTATGGCGCAAAAGCTGCTTCAAAACCTGTGCTTGGACTCAAATTGCCTACAAGAGGATCAAACATTCTAAGCAGCCAGTTGTTCTTAAATGAATTGTAATTAAAGTAATTGATTTGTGTATGTCTCAGAGCAAACTCAAGCTCAGTCTTTTTCTATGGCTTTTAAGTACAACAGTATTTGCCATGTCATTTTAAAACGAGTCCACAAAGTTTTCTGCGAGAAGTACCCCACTGATTGCAAATCTTAAAATCTATGTATACACTTAAAATAACCCTCAGTTCCATCTCCTGACTGTAAAGTTGTTTTCCTGGAAGTGTGAACCATCCTGAGAAGTATGTTGCTCAGTAGTCACCCTACTCTGCTATGCTCGGTGGCTTTGAACTATTGTTGTCCACAATGTGTCATTGTGAGCTGCTGCAAAGGCATTCAGGCACATACAGAGAACATCTTTTTTCCTTGCTATCAAGTATGTACTCAATAGTTTCTACAACCTATTATAAACTTTCTTTATAACACTGCGTGCAGATATTAGATGGGCTTAGGTGACCACCTTTCCCTATTATTTTTGAGCAAGGGGCTATATGAGCAGAGAACAGAGGCTACTTCTGTTATTATGAACTTCTCTATTGTGGGACTGTGTTTCTGAAACAGGCCTTGGACAGGACAATGATGCTAAATTTAACAAATACTGCAGTTCCCCTAAGACCCCATCATTTTTTGTGCTTGACACATGTGCTAAAGGATTTTACTAGCAAACTTTTGTTAAATTACTTCAGGTGAGTTCTTTGTTACTACAACATCATCACTTGAATATGCAATGTCTGCTTCAATTGTGTGTTTTTTGATTATGTGCATCTTCCCCAGGATTCTCAGTGAATGCTTGTGGTTGTAACTATACCTGGATTGAAATCTTTCAAAGTATTTGAGATGTGTTTCCTTTCTTGTGAACGTGAAATGTTTATATTTGTTTGAATATTGCAACCCTGGAACAAACAAGTAACAGTTTCATTACTCTTCAAATGGGTGCTGGTGTAAACAAAATAATCCTTCTCTGTAGATTCATCACAACAACTGCACAAATGATCACTGAAGTCCAGCAGCTCCTGTGAATGTGCAAAACGTGTTTAAAAGCACATGCTTAGTTTGTGTGGGCATATGTAGTGCTGTCTTTGAGGGCACTGTAGTCTAACATGCTTTAGTAGCTGATATCGACCAGCTAAAGATACACTGCACTTCTTACACATCCACACCCCCTTATCCAAACAAAATCAAATCAAGTATTTAAGAAAAACACCAACCAGGGAAATCTAGTTTAGTTAGACCTCACATAATTTCAACTTTAGAATCATTAAATCTGTCACAAAAAACAATTTTAGGGTTAACACTACCAGGTCTGTCAGAAAATGAAAAAAAACTGGGTAATGATATCTTTTGCATGCAATCAATGAAGCTGAATGAAACAGGTGAGGTAGGTGAGGTCAGACAAGACAAAAATCATTTAGGGTGGTCCAGAGATATCCCCTGCAAGACATTTTTAGAAATGTATTCCTCTAGTGTTGACTTTGGAGAGTTTTAGAACAACATCTTGCATACACAACTATGCTTTAATACATTTTGATCTTATGTTAAACAACGGGAAAGATGGATGTGGGATAAGCTGGTACACTGGTGATCAAACATACACAGACCCACACAGACATGCACAGAGGACAGAGTAAAAGCAGAAGAGGATGAGAGAAATAGAAAAAGTAAAGACAGAGAGGAAGAGAGAGAGGTACAGAGAGATGAGAGTGGAGAAGCCTCTGCGCAAGGACCGCACACAAATTTGTGAAGCGTTCTTAATTTTTTTGTGGTTGGCTGTGGCTCACAGAGAGAGTGGGTTGTCAGTGTTGTTCAGTCCTAGGCTCCACCAGGTTCAATGCAGAAGTGTACTTGGGCAAGACACTGAACATTAAATTGATCCCAATGGCTGCTCCATCAGCGTGTGAATGTAAGTTTATTTCTGGTGAGCAGCTCCCATCACAGTATGAATGTGAATGGGTGAATGCTGACATATAGTGTAAAAGTGCTTAGAGTGATCAGATGACTGGGAAAGCCCTCTATAGGAACAGTCTTTTTACCTTTAAAAGTAATTACAACAAATTTAATACATTACATCCAAATTTAATACGTTACATCCACTCGTTACATTCACCGGGAGGAGGCCCCGGGGAAGACCCAGGACACGTTGGAGGGACTATGTCTCTCGACTGGCCTGGGAATACCTCGGGATCCGCCCGGAAGAGCTGGAGGAACTGTCTAGGGAGAGGGAAGTCTGGGCATCCCTGCTCAGGCTGCTGCTGCAACCCGGTCCCAGATAAGCGGAAGAAGATGGATGGATGGATGGATGGATATCCATCCTTGATAATTAGCATGCACATGGAGACAATGTCTGATTAAACATAATGCAAAGTAACAAATACATTATCATGACTAAGTATATCTGAAATGATGGAGTACCAGTCACAAATGATGACATTTACGCACAATATTTCATTCACATTTAGGTGGATGGTAATTGATTACTGCTTACCTTCTCCATGCTTACCAACGGTCTATGTTCTGTTCTCCTGATATCTTCCTGTGATTATCACCTTAACATTTCTGGTAACATGTAGAAAGTTTTTTTCAGTTTATCATAACATACACAAATCTAATGTCAGGTTCTTGGAATGCAAATATTATGTTATTCAATCATGTTCCTCTTGGAAACAAAATTATGTTATACAGAACATGACTTACACTTTAGTAAATGTAACAGCCAGCCAATTTCCCTTTGTTGAGCCTATCCAAACATCTGCCTTTTGTTCTGAGAACTACGATGTCACACAGTTGCCTAAGATTTATAGTTAAAGCATGTACTGTATATTTAAATTGTTGAGTATCTGTCTGTGCATCAGTCTAATTGTAGTTTGTCTCATTCAAAGCTGCCATGTTCATGGAGCATTGGAAAAGGAGGCAGATGAGACTGAACTATGAATGGGACTTGACTGGGTTTGAAGATGAGGAGGTGAGTTGTGCCTGATACAGTTGCAAAACTGAGAATGAATTCATGAATTATGAAAATGTAGAAAAGGAGATGAGCTAAACCTGCTTGTACCACCAGTACTAAATAGTATTTTCATTGATTTCAATGTGATTTTTTGTATCATTAAGTCCAGTTAGTAAAAAAATTTAACAAATATCAAAACATATTCAAAAATGAAATTTAACATCATAAAACATCTTTATGTGTTCTACCATCTTTAGCTGTTTATTTTTTTCAGTGTATCTGATTACATTTTTAGTGACTGAGTATTTTTTGTGAAGTGTTATGTCTGCATGGGCCACTTTGTTAATACTTGCGTTTTTGCAAGGAAGACAGAAATAACATCATGTGAAGGTAAACATTGCTCCATCTTTAGTGTGATCTTATAACAGAAAAAACGTAGAAAAAAATTACACATTTATAGAAACATTTACACCAGCTGTGTTTATAGCTAACTGATCACATCCAAAGTCATGCATGTAGATAGCACACACAGCGTAAATGTAAGTGATGCCAAATTTTTCCAGATTAAAATCAACTGCTGTGAGAAGTGTTTGGGGTTGAATCCTACTGTTGAATTCTACTAAAAGAACATGGGTTGCAAAGAGTTACCAAAAAAACCATTGAGATATAATTGTTGAAAAGTACCACTCAGGACACCAAAAGATGCATTTAATTATCCCAACAGAAAATTAAAAAAAACAACCCAAAACTTACTGTGGTCTGATTAATCAACCGTTAAACTTTTTGGCCTTAATTTTAAAAGATATATTTGGCTTGAAGCCATCACAAATCATCATCCATGCAACCATACCATACTGACTATGAAACATTGTTGTGGTAGCATGCTTCAGATGCTGCTTGGGGATTTTATTGAGATAGAAAGCTACATAAAACCTGCCTGGCTTCTTATAGCCATACATGAAAATGCCCCTATGTACACATACAGGAAAGGCACAGTCTTAAAGGCCTAGTCAAAGTCCTGACCTCAATCTTATTAAATACCTAAAGTGAGCTCTGTACAATCACAGAATTCCCCTTTCCAATTTGAAGATATTTGAACTTCTTAGCAAAAAAAATTGGGGTTATATTCCATTGTCTAGATGTTCAGAGATTCACAAAAAATGCTTCCTCACAGATATTTGCAATATATGTATGTGGTTTCCCCAGATATTTAGTTGGGTGAGTTTTACAGGTGTACAGGATAGTTTGGGGCCCAAGCACTGCCAGAGTTACCAGTGAAGAAAATTGTTTATTTTTATTCATTTATACTTAAATAAATAAATCATAGCACCACCTATTGGCAGCATGAAGTTACAGGTCCTGTTCTTTTACCTATTACTTCCATACGCTTAACTATATCAATCTCAAAATTGGTCAAAAGAGTACCAAGACCTCAATGGTCCCTAATTGTGGAGCTTATTAGTTTTCGTCAACTGGCATTGCTGTGGTGATGTGTGGTTTGCCATGAAACACAAAGCTGATTTTAAGGGGCATGGGATGCTTGTAAAGTCATGAAACATTGTACACATGTCAAGAGATCAACATTAATATCTGATATGGATCATGTGTATGAGTATGTTAAAAATGGCTCCATAGCACCTCTTTAAAAAGTTTTAAAATTGCAGCCCGCCCTTTATTTGTGTTTTTATTGTTGTTAAATTTGGTGAGCACCTGAACTATACCATGACTTAATTTAAACTTTTTTTTATGAAAGTCCCAGCCTGAAGATGTCTAAATGCCAATACTGAGTTAGTCATAGGGCCAAAAGCTTGCCAAAAGATATGTCATGATTTTGTCATTTCCAACCTCTGAGCTCTTTTTACATTTAAGTTTATTGGATAGAATATTGAGATTTAGGAGGGGGTCACATCATCACTAGGGTGGAGACTCTGCTTCAAAATTTCTCTTCAGCTTGCTTTCATACCCACAGATTTTACTCCATATACATAATTAATACATCAAAACATGGGAAAACTTGTGTAATTGGCCTGTATGTAATGGAAGCAAACAGATCTACACTTTTGGCTCAATGTACTGCTAAGCAACAGGAATGCCACCTTACTGCCACACTAGTTCCCATGTTAATTGAATGGAGAGGTTAGATTCTGCATCACACTGAGCAAGTAATACACAAAGCAGTTACCATCACCATGACACTAATAAGTGCTAACACACCACACACACACACACACACACACACACACACACACACACACACACACCTTCGCAAATCTGTCCAGAAAAGCCTTAATTGATCTTGATGGTGCTATATTGTAAAGCTTATGTGTTTCAATCAAGCATATTGTCCAACCTGACATGTCTGATAAGAGTCCCACCCTGAGGATGTCTACAATCAGTTACAGTCATAGCACCATCTACTGCCAACAGGAAATGACAACAGTTTTATTATTTAATGTGCCCTTATTCAATGTGCCCTGATCTACATGAAATGTGGTCAGAAAAGCTTTGATGCTTCTGTTAAGATTTTGAGTTTTTACTGAACCCTATGGCTGTGGCAATGCCATGAAACAGAAAGTTGTTGTAACTTCACTCTACAAGATCAAATATACCCTAAATGTTGCATCTTTTATATAGAGATCAATAAAACATCCTAGCAATTTTACAACATTTTTATTTTATTAACATTAATCTGATTCACCTAAAATGTGAATAGAATAAACCTAGATGAAGATATATTGTCAGGCTCACTCAGTCATGCCAATTTTGAGTCATTGCGCCACCTCCTGACAACAGGGGATAGAACTAGTGTAACAATCATTCAATTTGCATGAATTTTTTAATGTTTTGGTCTACACCTAAAATACCTGAATTCAAAACATCATTAGTGAGTCTTGACTTGTGTGACATAGTGGACACAGGAAGTTATTTGAATTCCTTCAGTGTTGTCCAGTGTCAAGGGGTTGCCTTATAAGCCAAAGTGCATTGGAAAGCAAAGGCCTAATCATCACTGTTTGCAGCCTTAATTTTTATTATTATTTAAAATGTTTTTTAAGCTACAGATATATTGTAAAAGTTTGGACATTAACATTGTCTTTATTTCTGTTTTTACATTTCAAAAACCTACAATTTTATTAGGATGAGGAGAATGGCTGTTGTAAAATTACAGTAATCAGTGTTAATATCTTTAACAAAAACACAATTTTTCATCAATGTTTCATCAACCAATGTTTTCATCAACCATTGACATTGTCACAATAATTCCAAGTTTTGATACCTTTATTAGTGAAGTTGAATTAGTTCACATAGAAAAATATTTTGAGAAAAAAGTTGACTAAAATGTAATGACTTTTCAGTAACCATATAAAAATGTCAATTCTGATTAAGATGATTTTCAGTATGTTTCGGGCATTACTTTTTATTAAATTGTTTATCCCTTTCTCCTATTTCCTATCGTAAGTTAGCTTAATTTAATATCAAGGGGAGGACTTCACTACATTCCTTACATCTTCTCATCTGTGAAATGTTTTTCCCTGTTGTGTATCTTTTCATTTTTCTTTTAATATAACATTCAAAAGCAGGGTGAATTTCAATTTCAGTTTCAATTTCAAGGCAATTTCTGATCATTTATATTGCTATATCTAAAATGAGCAGTTTGGGAAACAATGTAAGTATTGATTAATAGCTCAGTTGTGTTGTATTTGCAATTTCATGACCTTCAGTGGTCTAACTAGCGAGTCTTTTGGAAATCATTATACCATTCACCTCAACTGTCAAATAACAGTCACACCCGTGACAGGTTTAGAAATCTGTTATGCTAAATTTAAAAAACAAACAAACAAGTAAACAACAAAAATGATAAAGTGCTTAAAATGTGCTATCCCCCTACCTCCTTGTTCACTCTTTCCCGTCTCTTTGTCTTTGTATTTTTTTGTGTTTATTTTTTGTCACAGGAAACTCTCAAGGTTTGGATAAATTCCTATGACTAGATTAACTCCACTTTTTTCTCCATCTCTTCTTTCTGCTGCTACCAACCTCTGAATGTAACACACCACATAAGACTTATGTGTGCTACTGTGAATGCTCCAGCAGTTTATGTCATAATTATTAAGGGACTTTGCAGATGATATTTTACACGATCAACTTCCCAAACAAAGACCATGTCAATAAAAATATGGATAATAAATTAATTATTGGATAATATGCAAGGTGTCTTAATAGTCTAAGAGGCAATAGGATGTGTATCAGACAAGGTCCTCTTCTTCTTCCAGAACTTGGTTATAAAATTTTGTTTAAACTTGCCCATTCAATTTGCGCTTAGTCTGATACTTTGCTAAAATGTCTTGATATTAGCCTTAGAAACCCAGACTATTAATCTATGACACCCAATCTGAAATCTTGACCAACTGCAATGATAATTATTGACAATTCAAAGCTGAGTGGCAAGAATTCATTGAAAAAACATTGACTGAATTCCATATGACATTTGTTGTTCAAAGCTATTCATAAAACTGGGATTTATGTCAGGGTTTCAGAAAATACTTATTTCTAAACCCCCCAAATCTGACACCTATAGACATATGGTCAGCAGTTCAGTTGGTGTTTGAAAAAACCCCATAAACTGATAGAGACAAGCATTACAATGGAACATGTTCAAATCATATTATTAAACGAATAATGCATTGAACATACATGAATTAGAAAAATCACAGAAAATGTCTCAAATCTTTAAAAATATATGGTTTAAATTTAGATTCTGTCAGAGATTCTGTGTGTGAAGCATGGGACAGTCAATGTGAAATAATGTGGTAAAGTTATTTTTTAACTTGGAGTTCCAGGTGTGAGAATTAATATCAGAAAATGATAGACCTCATGTTTGCTTCAGTATCACTTCACTTGCTTTACTACTGTCACTTCTGTCTCTGATGATCACAAAGAATGGACCCTGGGATAGATTCTGTAAAAAAACAGATATTACATAACATGGACAAAATAAGGCAAATTGGATTTACTTAAAATATATTTCTGTCCAAAACAACAACACACAAACTTCAGAAGGTAGAATCAGCACACTTAAAAAAAAATGATAATGTATAATCTTTCATGAGTTGTATGAAACCATTGACATTTGCTAACCCAACTTAAAAATGCTCCCAATATTTTGATTTATTTAATAGTAATATTTTTCAGGATAGAATTAAGAGTAGTTACATAGTTTATTACAGAAAAATTGCAATCCCAGGTTCCATAAATTAACTGCTTTTGCCCTAACAATACAACATTTCCTTTTTGTTAGTGCCATGAGCTTCACCTCAAGCTTTCCCTTTTCTGTTCACCTATTATCTTCCACAATGTGTCTTTTAAAATCTACTTCATATTAGAGACTCCAGTTTTCCAGGTGGTGAGTATGGTTGGAATCAATTGTTATACTCATTAAATGTGGACCTATTCTAAATCCCTGAGGCTCTCTGAGAAAATGGTTGCAGACTGTTAGGTGACAAGACCGGACTGTGAACCCAATCGCAAGACTCAGAGACAAAAAATGAAATTTCAAACAAGATTTATTTATACAAAGTATCAACAAAAAAATCACTCTTTCGAAGAACAAGGCTGTCTAGGAACTATACAAAGTAACAAATCAATGAAACGAGAAATCTAGGCAAACAAGAATACAAATGTGACAAGGCAGATTGCAAGGACAGGATCTGGGTGCTGGTTGTCGGACATAAATGAACATGATGAACTGGCACAAGACGGGGAGACGCAGACTTATATACACATAAGGAGAGGGAACAGGCGAAAACAATCAGGGCGGGGAAGACAATCAGACTGGCAGGGAAACACGAGAGGAAGGGCAAGCCACCTGAAACGAGAGGGAAGTTAGTTCTTTCAAAACAAAACAGGAAGTCACAAGATAAGAACTAAACCTGACCAGCTTTACTTGACATTAGGTTGAAATAGTAGACCAACAAGCAAGGTCCAAACACCTAACACAACTCAAAACAAAAAGTCCGCTACCTCAAGGCAACCAGGAGGACAAGGCCATCACTGAACAAGCCTTGAATAGCTAGTTTGACATGCAGGTGCTGGGCAGGCATTGATATGAAGTGCACAATGCCAACTCTGTTACACCCTTAGACAACAAGGGTTGCAGATTATTATCAATTTGTGAAGAAACTTTTGCTTGTGGGGATCGATGATATTTCTGTACAGACAGAGAGATCTGTACAGATTAATGTAAAGCCCTAAAAGAACACGTTATCAATTGATGGGTACCGAAATGAACATAACGCCCTAAAATTACTTTTTATATTAACACTTGTAAAGATCACAAATACTGAAGTGTCTCAAAAAGCTGTATCAATAAATCACAATACATGATTTCATTATCCATGATACCTTTCAGGTCTGTGGGGAACCTGCAGGAAGTCAGCTATTTTTGGCTCTCAAACACAATGCCTGCAGGACATCAGGGAGAATGTCCATGAAATCTTGGAGGCATTAGGGGAAGCCTGAACAAAATAAAGCTGTTTAAATCAATTTAATTTTGAAAACTTGTACATTTATACGGAGCCCCTAAAGGGAAAAGGAAAGGAAGGAAAATTAAACGTTTCTAGTGAGCACGAGATACTTTCTCGTGCACACCAGAAAGTACCTCGTGAGCACCAGAAAGTATCTCGTGCGCACCAGAAAGTATCTTGTGAGTATTTTTGCTTACTCTGAACTGCCATTTTACTCGAAGATAAACTTCCAAATAATTCTCAAAATATTTCTCTTTATTCAATTAATAAAAGAGAATAAGTCCAATTCTGCAGCCATTCTTTGAGGTTAATGACCTTAATGAGCCTAGAGGCATATGCACAGGAAGCAACTGCCTGTGTTTAACCTAAGTTTTCTTTTTAAGTTCTCTTTCTCGTGCGCACCAGAAAGTATCTCGTGCTCACTAGAAACGTTTCATTTTTTTTTTCCCATGTCCCTTTAGGGGCTCCGTACATTTATGTTTGTACTTGTTTTCTGCCTGTTAAAATTATTATTATTATTATTATTATTATTAATTATTATCATCGCTTTTGTTGTTGTTCAGTTTTATTTGTAAAACCAGGGCTACACCAAACTCATTATTATTTACACCTAACAGCTCCACCATGAGCTAGCACTTGGCAACAGCGGCAAAGAAAAACCTCCTTTTAACAAGCAGAAACCTTGGGCAGATTCTGGCTCTAGGTGGATGGCCATCTGTCTTGACCAGTTTGGGTAAAGGGAGAGAGAGAAAGAGAGATGGGGGAAAGCGAGAAAGAGATAGAGAATACAGAAACACAGTTCTACATAAGGATGGAATGATAACTGACAATAATGGCAGGTTTGGTATAACAATAGAATCCTTACCATGGCTACTACTATCAGTACAATAACAATGACAATAATAATACTAAATATAATAATAATAATAAATTCTAGCAGTGGACAGTGGGCAGGTTGGTGGAGCCAGGCAACAGAGCAAACATGCAGCTCCAGAGCCAGAGATACCTGTAGAAAGGTATATATAGAGAGAGAGACCAGAGAGAAACAAGCACAAGACTATGGTAGAAAAAGGTTATGTTAGTGAAAGTTAATGACATTTAAAAATGGCTTACAAATGTGAGAATGGCTCTGAGGAGAGAGAGAAGAGGAGAAGTGTGGAGACGATTATGAAATGTCCCCCAGTAACCTTGGCTTATAGCAGCATAACTGGAAGATGGTTCAGAGATTACATGAGCCAGACCTGTTACAGGCTTTATTCATAGCTATAACAACATCACGCAAAGATGCAAGACATTATACAATACTTTAAGAGAAACTTTGGCAGAGGGATGTGTGAATCATCTTAGTATAGCAGTGTACTACAGTTAGGATTGCTGTGTTACCTGTAAAAGGGGGGGTCAACGCAGAGGTATCTGTCTGAGACAGCTGTGACACAGCAAGAGTGCAAAGCTGACCTGAGGCTGGGCGACGAGAGTTCTTGCTGTGAGCAGAGACACAGCAGGTAGCTACACAGGCAGACACCTCATTTTCCATAGACCACCACCAGAACCATTGTCTCATCAAACGGGGGGTTCTCATAATACCAATAAGAGGCAGGAGAACTGAGAAGCATGAGCCCAATTAATGACCTGAGAACAAATGTGATTCATGACAAGAAATAGGTTTGACAACCAGTGTCTCCACTCCTGCAGAGACAAAGTCACAGGGATTAAGACAGCTGTTCTTGAGAGACCTCTGCCACCACAAACTGGAAGTCACTTGTGTCAACTGAAAAGTTTGGGAGAGATAAGTACAGGCAGAGAAAAGGCAGCAGAGCTAAAATTCCTGTTGAATGTTGTGTAGAATTTAGAGGAACCCAGGATCCATTGCACCTACCACCTGCAGGTTGATGCTGACCAGTCTGCCACAGCAATAACCTTTCCTGGGTGAATACCAAACTCTCATTTTTGACATGAGTCTGAGGAAAGAGAAAGAGAGAATTTGCTCCACTCGGCCATAGCTCAGGCTTCAGCTGTGAAGGAGGAAGCTTGAGATGCAAGTTGCACTGGGTGACAAAGGCAGAGCAGTCACCAGAATCTACTGAGAAGCGTGCTGGTTGAAGAAATGGGGTCAAGAAGACAGGAGTTGGAGAAGGAGAAGCGGCCTTGGAACTGGAAACTGGAAGCATTTCTGGACCTGTGGTTCCAGAGCTATAATCAACAGGGTAATTCAGCTGGGTGTCAAAAGCTTATGGGACTCCTGACAAACATGAGTCCCTTCACTTAATATCTGGGGGTAACTGATCTGTTTGGTGTATTTTCTATGCCTGAAGCACAGAATACACCACATCCTGTTTGCTGAGACCACGCTTTGGCCAGTTTGTACTGTCATTAGCCAGTTTTGCTACACTTTTGTCTTCTGGGGCTGTCAATGAGACAGGCAGCAATGTCCATTCTAATTGACAGCTTCGATCATAACCCCCAAAAAATTATTGGCTCAGCTTTATGTTACGGACCCTAAACTTTAGATTTAATGGCCAAATTATGAGTCCAAAGAGGCTATTAATCATTCAGCTTCACCTGCAGTTGACTACTCTGTTTTCAATTTTTCCCTCATGTCCAGCCCAAAAGCAGTCTCTGAGTAACACAGCACCCATAAATCTGATTTATGAGAAAATACACTAGTCAGCATTTGAAGTGGATCAAAAAATTTCATCAAAGTTGTCCTAAGACAAGAATGGGTATTGTTCTAAATTCATGTATAACATGTAAGTCTGCTATTAATCAATGTTTTCATCAATGGAATTTCATGCCTCATCACTTTTGATGGTGCAAAGACATTATTGTTTGTCACAAGGTGTAAAGTGGCTTGTTATTCATGAAGACGGGTGCAACCAAAATTTGTTGGTTGTTCAGTATTTATGTGATTCACCTGAAGTCACAATGGACTGGTAATGCCTCTTAAACATTATTGCCTGCAGTGCAGCAGTGTAGTGCCTTTGGAGTGCCTCAAGGAGCCAGGACAATGGTCATAATGGTGGTGCACTGGATATGTCACTCTGTGTGGAAATCAGAGCTTGAAGCAGGACCCAAAACAGGAAAGAAAGCTCTTCCAGTTCAGCAAAACAAGATTTTATTGCACGTGTTACAGCAGATCAAAAAATCTGAGTTTGTACTGTAAAACAAACATGAACTGAATGGTTTAACAAATGCGACAAACAAGTCATAAGCAAGAAACAACAAACATTTTGCATTAAGACAACCAGTCAGTAGTGTTACCACCTTGGGCATTGATCACAGCCTCACATTGCCTGTACATGCTTGAGATGAGGTTTTAGATATTCTGTTGAGGGATGGCTTGCCATTCCTCCAGCAACACTGTTTGTAAATCAACATGGGTTCCTGGAGGAACCTGGCAAGCTTGCAATCTTGACTGTAGCTGCTCCTAAGTGTGTTCAACAGGGTTCAAGTTGTGTGACCAGGCTGGCCACTCCATCCTTGAGATGTCTTCCTCCTCCAAGGATTCTGTCACCAGCCTTCCTCGATGTGAGCAGGTGTTATCATCCATAAGCACAAAATCTAGCCACATTGTAGCAGCATACAGTCGCACAACTAGTCTCAGGATTTCATCCCTATACCTTTGGCCTGTCAGGCTGCCATTTTCGACGATGACAAGCTCCGTCCTTTCACCTATGGAGATGCCTCCCCAGACCATCACAGATGATCTGCCAAAACTGTCATTCTGTGCAACATTTTGTGGCAAATTTCTCCCCCCAGGGCGACGCCAGACCCTCCTATACGTGTCCAGCAAGTTCATGCAGAACCGGGACTCATCTGTGAAGACCACTGTACCCCACTCATTCAGTGTCCACCTGTGGTGTTCTGTGGTCCACTGCACATGTGCAAGTTTGTGTGGTCTGGAAAGAGGCACCCTCATTGCTGGTCTTCTGGCTCTCAAGCCAACTTCATGAAGTCGTCTACTCACAGTCTGAGTGGACACTCGCACCCCTGTTGCCTCCTGAAGGTCATTTTGCAGGCTGGCTGCAGGCATGAAATGATTTCTGCGGGCATGCAAGGTCAAGTATCGGACTTGATTTGGTGTTGTGATTTGTTGTCTGCCTCCACCATGCCTTGGACTCACACTACCAGACCTTGTGAACCTGTTCCAGGCTCTGAAAATGACACTTTGAGACATCCCCACTGTGTCTGCAAATTCATGCTGAGTCATGCCTCCTTGCAGCATCCCAATGGCCCTGTTGAGGTTAGCATCCTGTAATCTCATTAAACGTGGCATTTTCAATGCTTTCTGACCTTAAGTGAAGCTTTCAGAGCATTAAGGTGGCTTTGGGGTTTCAAGCCTATGAAAAACAGCATCAGAGGGACCTAACTGATTGTGGGAGGGGTTTGAAAATCAGTACTTCCTTGTGGTACCTGCGCTGTGTCCTCCCACTTTATACTTTAAGGCTTTAAGGCCCTGACACTTATTCTGTCTCTCTCTTTGCCTACAGCCTGGTGATGTGGCAGATGTAGTTAATTCTTATTTCTCCATTTTTCTCACTTATCACTTAAGAATTTATTATGCTCCTGTATTATGTATATTTTCCATTTATCTTTTGTTTAATTAATTTGTTCAATTGTGAAACATGATGTTTTCTCCTATATATAATGGCCCAAGAGCCAGGCTGTGACAATATATTCAACTATCAGAGGAGCATGTCATCATCACAGTACAACACCAAGTGAGTTATATTGGGATATCAATCTGTTTAGATGGGAGGCATGAGTGGTTTCACCTGTTTTGGTGCAAGTGGAAGTGACAACAGGTGCATTAGAGAGAAAACAGCAAAACAACCCCCAAAAAGGGAATGGTTTTGCTGGTGCGGGCCACAGACAATTTCTGTCCTTATTTATCCTGACCTATTCTTCTATACTTTTGCATTTTGCCAGTATCCTCGTGATCACTGGTGGCATGAGGCAGTACCTGCAGCCCATCCATGTTGCATAGGTAGTCCAGCTGCTTCAGGAAGCACATCTATATGTGATGGAACAAGAAACTTTGCTGTGTCTCCCAGCATAGTCGCAAGAATAGAAAGGAGATTAGAGGATAGAGGCCGATACACCAGGAGAGATGGACAGGTCCATGGAAGGGCATCAAATTGGCAGCAGGGCCAGTTTCTGCTTCTTTGAGGAGATACAGTAGGAGCACTGCCAGAGTCCTACAAAATGACTTCCAGCAGTCTACTTGTCTACATGTTTCAGATCAAACTGTCAGAACCAGACTCCATGAGGGTGGCATGATGGTCAAACATGTTCTTGTAGAACTTACAGCCCAGCACAATACAGCTCTATTGGCATTCACAAAGAATACCAGAATTGGCAGGTCTGCCATTCCATCTCATTCTCTTACAGAGAAGATGAGAGCAGGTTCACACTAAGGGCATTTTATAGATGTGAAAAAGTCTGGAGACACCATGATAAACATTAAGCTGCTTGGAAATATATATAGCATCACTGGTTTGGCAGTAAGTAAGTGATGGTGTGGGTAGGCATATTCTTAGAGGATCGCACAGACCTCTGCCTGCTATCCTGACTTTTTCTAGGTACAAGGATGAAATCCTCAGAGTCATTGTCAGACTTAACACTGGTACAGTGGACCTTAGGTTCCTGCTGGTCCAGGACAATGGCCAGCCTCATCTGGCCAGAGCGTCTAGGCTTTTCCTGGATGACAAAGACATTGATGCCACTGAGTTGCCCTCATCAGTTCTCCAGACTTGAATCCATTTGCAAACCTCAGGAAGTTATGTATCAGTGCATCTAATGCCACCAGGTAGTGCCTCAGACTATCCAGGAACTCACTGATGCTTTGATCCAGGTCTGGGAGCAGATCCACCTCTAGGAGCATGCCTAGACGTTCAGAGTGCAAGACATACTACATATGAGTTGCCTTGATGAAATAAATGGATCAGCCTGTAATTATAACTTTTTACTTTTACTTTTTACTTACTTTTTGGTGTAATTTTGAATCCAGCCCTCAATTAGTTGGTAATTTTAATTTCCCTTACCCCTTATCAACATTGTATTCTTTGTCGTCAATAGTCTGTGTTTAATGGATGTTAGAACAATCACCAGGACCTAAATCTTTCACATATTGTTAAGTATATCACTCTTTGCCTGTGAGCCAATGCCCAAAATCTTCCAACTAATTTAATTGTTTGTTGAACAACAGAAGTTGACAAAGAGGCTGAGTGGACTTTATGGTCTATTGAGAATGAATGAGTTGAATCCTAAGCAGATTGTGATTCACAGAATATAGGTCAGACAAGTGAAAACAATAACATATTAAATTATTATATTCTATATGCATGATTGTTAAATAATTTAGAGGTCAACATACCTAAGATACTGCATACTCTGTATGCTGTTGATATGTTGGTATTATTTTTTTTTTATATTGCTGTTTTTTGAAACAAAATTCATCTGACACCAGAGTACAGTGTCAGAGTAATTATGTAAAACATTGTTGTCATAAAACACTTAGGATTTCCAGTGAAAGCAAAAGTGCACACCATTATTAATCAAAATTATGTCTCCTGTGTTATATCCTCAAACAAGCAGTATAATTTTTTATTATTTTACACATTAATCATCAGAAGCAACAGCAGCAGATATAGCAGTTATGTGAACTGTTAATTTCTCTTTAATTTACTGCACTTCTATGAGTTTCACTGTTTAAGGCTGTTATTTCTGTGTTCCCATCACAGGACCACCCTAGGGCCGAATATGAATTCAGGGTCATGCGGAAGTCTCTAAGCAAAGTTCAGAAATCACAGCACAAGGTAAATATATGGTTGGCTCTACATATTTGCAGCCTATGTACATTCATTCATAGTTTAGTTTTAGATCAGTTTTATAGCCTTTTCAGTCTTTCAGCCTTTTTTTAAATTTTCACCTCTACAGCATTTCATCATGTTCTTCAGACCCAAACGTATGCACAAAGAGTATCTCTGTGTCTTATGTCTTTGTGTTTACTTCTATGAAAGAAAGTGTGTTGTTTACATGCATAGTAACTTGGCTGTGTTTGAGTGACCAACTTTGAGTTACCATGTACATATATTGTATAAATAGCTGAAAAATGCTCTCCTTTCAGCCTCTTAAAAAGGCTAAGTATAATGAAGGGATTTATATCTCTTCATATCTCTTCTTATTCCTATTTATACTGTTGAAATGATGCTAACAGTGGTTTGCATTATGCCACGTATATGTGTTTGTATATTGTATCTGGAATAGTTTTATGTAAACCTTTTGATTACAGCATAAAAGCTTGACTTACAGCAGTAACTTCCCATATAACTACTCTGGATGATGTGAGGAGTCCCAAAGAAAGTTGTGAATTGCCAAGTTGTTTTTGATGACATAAGTAATCAAATCTGCTACACACAGGGTTTCTAAATATATAGTGGAAAAACTTCTTAGAACAGAGTACACAATGGAGACAACTTGTACTTGATCACTCACTTTATTTTACTGTGAGATCAATATATCACACTGTAACACATTTGATATGACAATGCAGTGATAAAATATAGATTTAATTAACATCAAGCAGCTTTAAGTTTCTGCTGGTTCTCTTGTCTTGACAACGGGACAACTATATTGTGAATTTGGTTGTATTAAACTGAGTTTCGTTGATCATAGCAAGCAGTCAGATGTGGATGTTTAACTGACTGGGTAACTGACTACAGTGGATACAGTGGATAAGTATACGCACCCCTGCCCAACTACCTTGTAGAAGCACCTTTTGCATTATTATAGAAGCAAGTCACTGTCTATAGTCTCTGTAAACTTCTCAAATCTTGACTCTGTGACTGGGCCATTTCAAGACATGGTTGGTTGGATGTTTACTTTTGATCATTGTCATTGTCATTTTAGTATTTAAATTGCAACATCTGCTACATCTCCAGCTTTCAAAAGGAGGTCAGTGGTTTTTGTGCCAAAATATCTTCATAATTGGAGCTATTCATTATTCCCTCTGTCTTGGCAAGATCCAATGACCCAGCAGAAAAGAAGCAGCTCCAAAGCATGATGCTCCCACCATCATGCTTTACAGATGATAAGCTGTTCCCTGGAAGATGAGTTGTACTGGCTGTATATATTTCCCTATCTTTAATAAAGAAAATGTTTTTTCAGTTTGAGAGCATATTTGGATTATGAATGCTTTCAATTAAAATCCTGCTCTTGAAATTAAGTGGCCCCCATTTGACCTTAAATTTGCTCTGCTTCTGCTCAAAGCAGAAGCTGTTTGCACTCAAATATATTCTTGCTCATGTAGATCTCAACCTTTGTAATTGCACTCCCCTCTATATCTGCCCTAATATTCATCCTGTGCTCTTGGAATTTTGTTCAACAAGGCTGTTGAAATTCCCCAACCAATGCTGTTGACAGATGAAATGATCCCTGTCTTGCTGCAGACACATTCACCTTACTGCTTAGAACACACTGTGTATATGCTCCTGACCTCTCACTATATTATAAGTACTTATTTACATGTATCCCTGATTTTTATGACTTTTGTAAAGAAAGATATATACCAGGGTACATAATTTCTCTTTTACTTTTATAGCTACACTGGTCCTTGTCCTTGGTTGTCCATGTTGGCTGGCAACACACTAGGCCCTCATGAAGGTGACATGGTTTTCCCTACTAGAATACCATTATTGCTCTTAACATGTATAATAGTATGTATATGGGATTCCATTGTTCTTCTGTGGGTCTTCAACGCTCACGTGGGCAACAGCTGTGTGACCTGTAAGGGTGTGATTGGGAGGAATGGCCCAACCAATGTGAATCCAAGTGATGCTCAGTTGTTGGACTTCTGTCCACACTGTGGACACCATGTTCAAGCATATGGGTGTCCATAAGTGCACTTGGCACCAGGACACCCTAGGTCGCCGGTGATGATTGACTTTGTAGTTGTGTCAGCAGATCTGCGATCGTATGTTGGGCTGCTGAAAAGATGCTGGTGCTGCACAAGGCCCAAAAACATATATCTACTAAAGAGTAAATCATCTTCCTTTCCTTTCAGCTGTTCTCTTCACGGGTTTCCACAGCGAATCATCTGCTTCCATCTTGTCCTATCCTCTGTATCCTATTCCCTCACACCAACACCTTCACGTCCTTCTTCACTACATCCATAAACCTCCTCTTTGGTCTTCCTCTAGACCTCCTGCCTGGCAGCTCTAACCTCAGCATCCTTCAACCAATATATTCACTATCCCTCCCCCCTGCTCCCTGCTCTCACTACAGACCACAATGTCATCCGTAAACATCATAGTCCATGGAGATTCCTGCCTGACCTCATCAACCTGTCCATCACCACAGCAAACAAGAAGGGGCTCAGAGCCGATCTTTGATGCAGTCCCACCTTCACCATAAACTCCTATGTCACACCTACAGCACACCTCTCCACTGTTTAACTGCTCTCATACTCTCATCTGCACCACTCTAACATACTTCTCTGCCACCCCAGACGTTGTCATAAAATACTACAACTCCTCTCTTGGCACCCTGTCATACACTTTCAAAGACGCAATGCAGCTCCTTCCTACCTTCTCTGTACTTCTCCATCAGCATTCTCAAGGCAAATATTGCATCTGTAGAGCTCTTTCTCTGCATGAAACCATACTGCTGCTCACAAATGCTCACTTCTCCCCTTAGCCTAACTTCCACTACTCTTTCCCACAACTTCATTGTATGGCTCATCAGCTTGATACCTCTGTAGTTTCCACAACTCTGCACATCTCCTTGTTCTTGAAAATCGGCACCAAAACACTCCTCCATTCCTTAGGCATCCCCTACCTCTCTAAGATCTTGTTAAACAAACCAGTTAAAAACTCCACTGCCATCTCTCCCAGACATTTCCATACCTCCACAGGTATGATATCATGACTAACATGCCTTCCCACTCTTCATCCTCTTCAAAGCCATCCCAGCGTCATCCCTTACTAATCTTATCTACCTCCTGCTCAACAATAGTTGCCTCTTCAACTCTTCTTTCCCTTTCCTTTACCTCATTCATCAGTTCCTCAAAGTACTCCTTCCCTCTTTCCTTCACGCTCCTGTCACCCATCAACACATTTCCATCATTATCTTTAATCACCTTCTGCACATCCATCCCATCTCTATCTCTCTGCCTCACCAACCAATACAAATCCTTCTCACCTTCCTTACTGTCCAACCTCTCATACATGTCCTCATATGCCTTCTGTTTGGCCTTTGCCACCTTTATCTTCACCTCCCGCTGCATCTCCCTGTATTCCTGCCTGCTTTCCTCAGTCCTCTCTCCTCTCTCTACTGCACTTCCTCATTCCACCACCAAGTCTCCTTGCCATCGTTCCCCCTTCCAGATGATACCATTAGTACCTTCCTACCTGTCTCCCTGATCACTTTAGCTGTAGTTACCCAGTGATCTTGAAGGACCTCCTGACTACCTAGAGCCTGTCTCATCTTTTCCCTGAGAAGTTCACGGCTTCACAGCACTCCTCCTTTCTCGGCTTCCACCACTTCACCACCAGAGTCATCCTTCACACCACCATCCTATGCTGTCTTGCTATGCTCTCTCCTACAACTACTTTACAATTGCTAATCTCCTTCCAATTACACCGTCTACACAAGATATAGTCCACATGTGTGCTCCTGCCTCCACTCTTATATATTACCCTATGTTCCAGCCTCTTCTGGAAGAGAGTGTTCACTACAGCCATCTCCATACTTTTCACAAAGTCTACCAACCTCTGTCCTCTGTTGTGAGTTCCTCACATGAACACCAAACCTGCCGATCACTTTCTCATTGCCACTATTACCTTCACCAACATGTCCATTGAAATCTGTACCAATCCCCATTCTCCCACCTCTGGGAAAACTCTGCATCAAATCCTCTAACTCAGTCCAGAACTTGGCCTTCTCCTCTTCCTCACAACCTACTTGTGGAGCATAACCACACGCAACGTTCAATGTCCCACCTTCAATTTCTAGCTTCAGACTCATTATCCTATCTGACGCTCTCTTCACCTTGAGGACGTTCTTCACAAACTCCTCCTTCAGGATCATCCGTACTCCATTCTTCTTCCTATCCACACCATGGTAAAACAGTTTAAACCCTGCCCCAATGTTTCTAGCCTTGCTACATTTCCACCTGGTCTCCAGGACACAGAAAATATCAACTTTCCTCCATCTTATTTGCCATCTCTCTGCCTTTACCTGTCATTGTACCAACAAGTCCCTACTTTCAGTCCTAAACTCTTGCCTTTCCTCTTCTCACTCTGCCTACGGGCACGCTTTCCTCCTCTCCTTCTTCAACCAACAGTAGCCAAATTTCCACTAGTACCCTGTATGTCAATAGCACCGATGGCGGTCATTGTTAACCTGGGCCCCGACCGATCTGGTATGGAAGTCATGTTCGTGATTCGCATGTTTAATTTGGCAAAGGTTTTACGTCAGATAATAAAGTGGGAGGCCAGGAGGGGATCAACGTGGTTTGAGAGCAACAGCAATAAAGCAGGGATCATTTTATTGGTCACACCATTCCTGGCATTCTCTTGGTTGGGTTTTTGCACATGTTGCATACTGAATGCATTTTTTGTCAGATGTTCCTTGCCATGCTCCTCTTGCCATTCTACCTTGTGGTATACATTTTCACCTCCATTGACCAGTACCTGCCAGAAATTCCAGTAGTTTGTTGCTGTTTGCATCTTGGTAGCCTCTCAAATAAGTTTTCTACCCATCCTCGCATCAACTTTAAATTCACAACAACTTTTTTTATAAGCCTCTCCTTGGTTTCTCCTTCATTTCTTTTAAACTCTTGCAACCCATGGCTTTATGTAAGGGTGTGCAGGATCTGGGTGTAGTTGGATAATGTGTAATTAATTTGTAATTACAATGAACAAACTCTAAATCTATTGTTTTAAAACCAATTATTTTTACGGTTCTTTTCTACTATCTACTATCTTTTCTATTAAAAAATAGAAATGTTTTGGGGGTTTTTTGCAAAAAAATGCAAAAACAAAAACAAAGTCTATTTGTGTTCCATTCACTTTTTATTTTTATTTTTTTTAACAGAAAATGGGGGCGCAAAGTCAAAAAATGGTCCAATTTGTTTTTTTCTCATTTGGGACCCACAGTAGAGCAGTGGACACACAGTGTGTCAAGTGAAGTGTATGAAAAGTCAGTAATATATCAGTTCTGTATGATACATAGAGAAGTGCTAGTAGCGAGGCAGATGAGTCCGGAACTAAACATTGTTTTGACCAATGTTATTAGCGTTGTCTCGGATGTTTCTGGAGGAGGAACACATCAATGAACTTGCTGCGAAGTTTACTGATGAACAATTTATGATGAAACTGGCATATCTCTGCAACATATTTGGAAAACAGAATGACTTAAATTTACAACTTCAAGGCAGAGACAAGCACATTCCTCATCTTGCAGACAAAATCTGCTCCTTCACTAGAAAGCTGGAGATGTGACACAAACGCCTGGAGACTGAGTGAATTTGTGGAATCCAATGATTTGAATGCCAGTGCAGTTATTCCGTGTCTCAAGGAACACATCTCTCTCCTGAGAGGATTCTTTCAAAAATACTTCCCAGACAACAGTGCTCAGTATGACTGGGTGAGAGAGCCCTTCAATGCAGCGGCACCTGCTAATTTCAGCTCTGCTAAAGAGGAACAGTTCATCCAGATGACATCTGACTCCTCCCTGAGACTAAAGTTTGCATAACAGACACTAAGTGAGTTCTGGATTGGTGTGGAGTGGGAACATCCACTCATCAAACAGAGTGCTTTGAATATTCTGCTTTCCTTTGCCATTTCCTACCTCTGTGAGATTGGCTTTTCTGCTGCAGCCTCTCTGAAAACCAAGTGCAGGGCTAAGCTGAACATTGAGTGTGAATTGAGAGTGTCAGTAACAAGCTTGCAGCCTCGTTTTGAAAAGATCTGCAATAAGCAACAGTCTGTCTGCAGCCACTAGTACTCTGATACAGTGACTTGCACTCTAAGCCCGGATAAGTTAAGTCTACTTAAAAAATTTGAGGAAACCGGTTGCCTTAAAAAATGTAAGTAATGTATAATGAAAACTTAAGTACATCTAACTTAAAAGCTTAAAGGTATTGGAATTACTGTTTTTAGTTCAGTACACTAAATGCCAATGTTGATTCAACTTAATTTTTTTTGCAAGGTCAACTGCTTTGCACAACTATTGTACTTTAAATAGTTTACAAGGTCAATTGTTTTGCACAATTGTTACACTTCAATGCAATTAAGTCCAAGTTGACTTAACTCAAACTCACGTGTAATGTTCATTTATTTCCCCAGTTAGTCCAGTTAATATCTTCAAGGTGTTGTGTGAACCTTTAAATATTGAGAAAAAGAAAACAACAAAGTGGCATCACTTTTGTGTTTTATTTTACTTAAGAACTTTTAGCTTCAGTGTCAAGCTATTCAAATTACAGTAAAATGTTTGCATTGTTTTAAAACTTAACTTAAAACTCTGAGCATTGCACTGTGCTACAGGATGGAGACCCATGTTTGCCTTGAATCATTAGCTCCTGAGAAGATATTCTGCATAAAACATTAAAACAAATTTAAAGGCCTAGAAACTATCTTTGTCAGCTGTTTTAGCTTTGGATGCTTAAATACGTTCACACTAACATGACAACAAATTACATCAAAATTCTTTGTCGAAAAAGTGGGCAAAAAAGTCTGAACAATAAGCTTCAAACTGTAGCAGAAAAATTCTTAACCATATCCAAGTTCACAATACTGCCACTTCTCACTTCTTAATGCTAGAAGTGGGTGAATATTCAATCTTCTTCTGAGACATCACAAGTATTTTCTTACAATTCCGAAAACAACAACTAACATCTTTTTGAATGTAATCGAACCACAGTAACATACAAAGTATAAACATAAGCAGCAACATGTCAAAAGTGCAACATTTCAACCAAGCACCTGATATCTGCACCAGTCAGGAACCGACTTTACACTGAGAGCTGGTTTTTCAAAGACTGAATTTTGGGTGCCATCTGAGTTTTACCCAGGCTGAACATCACCTGCTGGACAAAGGAGAAAGTATTTTTCATGTACTTGGGATAGTCCAGGTGCAGGGCATAAATCAGCCCAAAAACGACGCAGAAGGCCTGAGGAAGGCTGGCCAGGTCATCCATCACAAGACTTCCTTCCAAGATGATTCCCACTTTGGATGGGTTCAGCTGTGGGCTTTCTTCATCAATACAAAGGAGTCCCACTGGAGTTTGAATGTATGAGTCCTGGTCAGTTGCATCCTAAAGGAGGAAAGAAACAGATCAACAAAGAGGAGACAATCAAGACAGTTAAATAGTACCGTGTTGTACACAAAAACTGCCTTCAGGTGTACATTTAAATTGTTCATTCAAATTGTTTGAAGTAATACTGTATTTGGCGAAAAAGAAAAAAAAGTCTGAAACATTAAATTAATCCTATATAAAAGATGCAGCGGTAAGGAATGAGTTGTGAATGAACAGAAAAGAGGAAAGAATAGAGCAGAGCAAAGGGGGAAAAAGAATAGAAAAAACAAGAAAGGAACAGAAGTCAAATAGAAACTGCACAAGACAGGGATAATGTTGACAACTCACCTTTGTGTGACGTAAAAGCTCGGCCAAAACTTGACCGGTAAGGCCTCTCTTGTTCCTGAAGAGGTCCATCAGACTTGGAGAGAAACGGTCTAGTGCATCAAAGAAGTTTTCTCTGAGATTTTTCCCCACCACTCTGCTGAACTCATAATAAACCTGAAACATAGTAAAACAATATATCAGCACATGGTCAAATTTCCGTATCTGACACCCTCAACAAACACATGGGTGACACAATATTTAATGGTCAACATTACAGTTGAAACACACATTAAAACATTTATAATGAATATCAAAACCATGCATACAAACCTGACTTTCTGTGAAAAGAGCAGGCCATCTATGTACCATCTGGCTGATGGCAGGCTTGTCTTGGACAACTTCCTTTCTGCGAAGAGCAAATGTCATATCCATCTCTTTATAAACCAGGGATCCATTGGGCTTTTTCTTCATCATTTCATTGACCAGAACCTGACGAGATTCCTCCAGGTTGTGTTCCTCCATCCCCTCAGGATAATCAGGCAGGAAATTTATTTCCCCTTTCCTTGGCTTCTTGATTTCTATGTTGGGAGGGTTGCTACTTGTAGAGTGCCTTCCGCGTTTACCACCATTGACAGTGACATCAAGTCGACTGCACTGGCGCATTTTGGTTCTATAATTACCCATCTTGAACTTGAGACTGTTCTTCCATCCATCCCAGCCAGAGGGCGACCCTGTTTCTTTAAGGCATGGATGTGTTTGCACTAAAGCTTTTGCAACAGTTTCAAACTCTTCCTTTGTTGGGTATGTTTTAAATGCATACATTGTCTCTGCCAATTTTTCAAGGATGTCATGTTTCAGTTCTTTTGTCACTTTCAGATAGGTGCCATCCCTGAGATACAGCAGGTTATCTTGACATAGTCTATATGCAACATCAACTGGAAATTTGGGAATTTCAAATACCTCTGGCCACTGAGAACTTCTGTCTGAAGAGGAGATGGACAGGATATCTGTGTCTGCCTGGCTGCTTGTGTCACTACATGTTTCATAGACTGGTGCAAGTTCAATCACTGGAATGATTTTGATAGTTGGTTTCTCAGGGAGCTCAGACACATCTGTGAGGTTATACAGTTCATTGTTAAATTCAGGATCTTGGTATTGCAAGTCAAAGCTGTAGCTTGCTTGGAGAGTGCCTTTGAGCCAGTCAATCAAATCTTCAGGTGTGTCTGTTCGTGTTGTCATTGTCAGCTTTCTTATATCTCCCTTGTCGACAATAACCCTCATGGTAAATTTCTGTTGCACAGCATCTGGAGAGAAATTATGGAGAGTTATTTAGCAAATCACAAATTGTCTCAGTGTTACCATAAGCTCTCCTTGTACCCTGTACGCTGATAATGGGACCACATACATAGAGGTGACATCATCACAATGAAGTTGGTAAGATCTCAAATGCTCACAGTACCATGCTGTCATTTTGTGGCATACAAACAGAATCTCTGCATCAGCTGCAATAATCTTGTCAATCTGGGCAAATTCAGGTAGACCTGAGCCTGACCCAGCAGAAAGTATCATGCCTGGATGATACTTTATTCCATCTACACACACAGATGACGCACTAAGCACTGATCCTGGTGTTCTTATGTTATGAGCAATTGCTGTTTGTACATTTGGAGGTCAAGTGCAAAGCAAAACTGGTGTAACCTGTGGCATCTCAACTGACGGTCTGAAAAAAGAGCTACAATCAAGGTGGTAACTGATTGCCCGCTGGTGCTTTGTCGCAAGTGTCATGGTGACATTTTTGAAATTTTGCGCAGTGCGAATTGCCCTTTTAAAGAACTTGTGCTTCCCCCCGAAGCACATTGTCCAAACCTCACACAGGGGACCAAACTTCCTGATAAGCTGAGGGTAATGTTCCACAAAGTGGTGTTTTGGCCTCAAACAAAAATCTGGGAAGGTTAGCTGTAGCAAGTGCCTGTGCTCTGCAATCTTGCAGTCCAGGAAATGCAGTGTCTCCTCAGTATGCCTTGGTGCTACAGCTGCCACTCCACTCCACTCCACTCCACAATGTCCTTGAGAAGCATGAGGATTTCCCAAGTGTTGTCACCCTCAGGGACATAGTGACCAATAAGAAGTGGAAGGAGCCTTATTAGACACCAGTTCTCATGGGCATTTCCACCAATTGTCCCTTTGGTGGAAAATCCCTTGTAGATTGTCTGAGGTCGATCTGTTCTGTCACTAAATGTGTACTTAAAGAACCTGATGGCCTGATTCAGCACATCGAGTGTGAAATAATTTTTGCCTATCAGGTCTGAAAGACACAGTGACACCTCGGTTGGAACAATGCCTTCCAAGATATCGTGCAAGATGTCAGGAGGGTACCCACTCACCACATGAAAGTGCTTAAGATTTTGAGTTAAAGGACATGCTCCTTTCACACCATAAGAGCAACCCAATCCAGGATCCCCTCACGCCTCTTGCACCTGCCTATCATGGGACTCTTCATCTCGCATGTGAAAGAAACCAGAGTGTACCTCATGCTGTTGAGTGTCACTTCTACTGGCTGAACAGAATCTGCAGAATTTCTCGACACTGAAGCTCTCCAAGAATCCTGCAAGAGAGTGAGCAGCAAGATTGTCAGCTGCAACGTACAAAACAGACACTTGCACCTAGCTGCTCCAGGAAAATGCCATTTTGCTCAATAAACTGAAGATCATAGATCAGAGGTTGCAGTACTTTTGCATAACCACACTCTTTGACTGTGGAGGTGTTGCACAGTAGAGCTAGTTGGATAGAGTTAAGGTTGGATCTATATTTTGCTGGTATGTTCGCAATAACCCAGTAAACTGCACACATCTTATGTTTCTTATGTTCCAAGAGGATTGGCTACTTCAAAGTCGTCAATGTAAAGGCCAAGAGCAATTGTGAACTCATCCTTTGAAAGAAGTGAATTTTCACTACTCACTAGTACTGCCCATCTGCATATGACCTGTATTCCTGTGGGACATGGACTTTCTCTGACATAGCTTTGTCTAAAACATCAGTTTTGTTAAGCAACTTCTGTAGCATGGGAACAATTGGAACATATGCAAGAGGTTTTTTGCCTTTTTCCACAACATATTCAACTGGATTTACCAGTGGAAACTCTCTGCGCACATAGGCTGCTCTTTTTTTGGCAGTTCCTAAAGGTCCATCTTTGGAACGATGTGACATTATGTTACTTTCTGACACAGCACTGATAATCTCTTTAACAAATGTTTCATCCACGCGACAGTTATATTTATTTAATACAGTCCTGACTCTGTTTTGTAGAAGTGGTTGTGACAGCTGATTGATTTGCCAAAGCTGTTGTACCACATCTTGCACAGCACTCTCTGGTATGTGCAAAACAGTTTGCATCTTTAGTAGAAGAGATGCTAAGTTGTGCCCAAGCTGTTTTTCTAAATCATGGAGGTCACAGTCACTGGTTCCCTCACTGACCTCGTCTATGTCTTCAATATCATCTGCATCTGACATTTGCTCTTGTGAAGCATCACCATCATGACTTAAAACATCATCACCAATGATTTCTGACTTAAACCTCTTCCAGTTCTGTTCTTTATGTACTTTGCTCTTGTGTGCTTTGAATGTGGAGTAAACACTGCTTTCAAAGTTACAGTCTTTATAAAGACATCTGATCTTATGGTTTACTTTTAGATGCACAGACTGCAGGTGAGTGAAAAACCCACTCTCTGAACAAGACTCAGCAAACTCACATGACAGCTAAACTTAACTGGTCCAGCTGCTGGTTGCTGATCTGCAGTTTTGGTATGAATGCCGGACAAATGCACTTTAAGTGCACGCAACAACAAATCGTCACGAATCAAAACCTCGCAGTACTTTATTTTTATTTGCATTTTACAGAGTAGCGTCGTTAAATGTAAAAGTGGATGTTTTTTTTGTTTGTTTGTTTGATGTTGTCTTCTTTCTTTCTTTGTTTTTATTATCTACGTGGTTGTACATGTGTATGAACGAGTATGTGTAGGCAAATAGAAAGTTAAAAAAAACAACTTACCTATAGTTTTAAAAGCAGATGGTCTAGTACTCTGGAACTGCAAGGGCCTCTCATAACTCAGTGGATTTGAAAAAGGGGTGTGGTGTGACAAAAACTTTGAAATTTAAGGTCATTTAACTTTAAATTATTCATACATTCACCAATAACTATTGATTAGTAGAATTTACTCAGGACTGTATAGTAGTGGCATCTAACTTTATTTTTTAAGTGTATTGCAATTAAATCTTTAATTAGAAATAAAATCTGTGTGAGCCATCATATTTTGTGTATACCTGTACTTGTTTTTGCACAGTTTGTAGAGTTTGCACTTTATTGTTCCAAGAATATGTGCAATGTAAAACAGGCTCATTGGAGCCACTGATGCTGTTAAAATATTCATCTTTGTTATCAAAAATCTGTTGTTTAACTGTTTAAATGTTTAACTTCATTGTTATAGTTATAACAAGATAATTGCACTTTTCGTATTTTTGTTTGGAAAAGTATTGTCTCAGGAAGCAATTTTGTTGAGGTTATTTATATTGTTCAAGCAAAAATTCGTTATAAATTGTTATAATATATTCTTTCAATAAAAGTTGTACTTTACCCATTGTTACATTTTGGGGTTTAGGGTGCCCCAGAAATTTTTCTTCCTCCAAAGGGGGGGCAGAAAAAGTTTTAGAACCACTGGTTTAGGTCATGAAAAACCCTAGAAAAAAGTTATGGAAAAAAAGGCCGCATCCAGAACAAATGAAGTAAGGGAGGTGACGTTAGTGTGTTCACTGCTCTAGAAATTAAAAACATAATTCTAAAAAAACAAAATTCAACCCAAATTCAATTCTATTTGAAAACAAAAAATTAGGTAGATCAATAAAACATTTTGTATCTTGCTTTTGGTTTAGAAACCCCCCCCACATTATTTCCAATTTGGTTTCAAAAAGAAAAGAAAAACAGATTTGTTTTTCTGTTCTGACACCTGGTTTTGAAACAAATAAAAGATTTACTGTTTGTATTATTATAATACAGATGAATTATTGATTTATTTTATTTAATTTATTTTAGAATGTTCTTGTTTTGTTCCTTTGTAGTTTGGTTTGTTATACAATCACTTTAAACATGGCTTAAATATACATTGATGTTATATGCAGTACTGTGAAATGTCTTACGCAGGTGTGAAGAAATGATACATAGATAGAAAGACTTTATTAATCCCAAACTGGGAAATTTCACTGTTGCAGCAGCACTGTACAGGTACTCAGCATACTATACATACATCTATAAAGATAGATAAATATATAAAGAATGTAGGAAAAAAGTATTATAACACTAATAATACTAATAGTAATACATATATTAAAAAATATAGAAAAAAGGTTATTGAATGTTAAAAATGAAATTACACAAACCAAAAGCTACCATGTACAAAATGTGCCAGTTACTGCTACTATCAGTCCAGAGTGTCATCTGTCTCACACACAGGTGAGGAGTTGTACAGTTATGGCTTGTGGCAGGAAAGATTTCCTGTAGCTGTCCGTGAGACAACAAAGCCGTCAGAGCCTTTTAGAGAAGGTGTTCCATTGTCTGTCCTGTACATGGTGGAGAGGTAGGTCAGAGTTATCCATGATAACAGTTTGATAACAGTTTGTTCAGTGTCCTGCAGTTGGTGCTGCACCCTCCTTCACACCTCCTTGTCTCCAGACCTAAAAGCTCTCTTCTTGCTGTTCAGCAGAGTCTTCAGGTCACTAGTGATCCATGGCTTGTTGTTGGGGAAACAGCAAACAGTCCCGGGGGCATGAAAGTATCCTTGCAGAATTTTATGTATTCTGTGATGCAGTCTGTCATGCTGCTGATGTCCTCCCCATGAGGCTGGCAGAGTGCATCCCAGTCTGTGCAGTCAAAGCAGCCCTGCAGTGCCTCCTCAGCCTCCTGTGTCTACCTCCTCACAGTCGAAGTGGACACAGGCTGGACAAGAGGGTCATACTTAGCAGAACAAGGTTGTGATCCAGGGCGGGAAGGGCGGTGGCACTGTATGCATCATGTTGTCCATACAGCAGGTCCAGAGTTTTTTGTCATCAGTGGGGCAGTCCACGTACTGGATAAAGTCTATGAGTGCTCTGTCCAAAGTAACATGATTAGTCCCCAGTGATCACAATAAAGGCATTTGGCTTCTGCGCCTGCAGACAGGACGGTGGTGTTGATGACATCAGCAGCCACATCCATCAGCTGATGGGGGGGGGTGTAGACAGTAATCACTACGGCGGACACAAACTTCCTTGGCAAATAATAGGATGCAGCCCAACAGTCAGCAGTTCTATGTTTGGGCTACAGAGACGTTCACATGGACATGTCTGGGATTGCACCACTGAAGCATGGTGGAGGTTCCATGCAAGTTTGCGACTACATTTCTACAAATCGATTTGGGAATTTGGTCAGGATTAATGGTGTCCTTGTTGAAGAAAGATTCATTGACACAGGATCAGTCAGCAGGCCATCAATAGCAACTGAAAACATCCCATCAGGTGCAGTGTTAATGGGAATAAAAGTGCAACAATACTTGTGACACACTCCTCCCCTTGTCTGCCATCATCCATTCCAATACCTGTCTGTTTGTTGCATGCAGCTGGCTGCTTCGAGCGTTGAAAATTTCAGACATCTAATTGACATATCTCTGTTGGTTGTAGTAAATATAATTAAAGTAATTAACACTCTTAATAATAGTGATCCATGGAAGTATGGATTCTAATCTGGCACGCACCTTGTCTTGCGCCATGAACTCACCTGGAATCCCTGTGGGCTGGCCTGTGCTATACCAATAAACACTTGCATCATATGTGACTTGTATTTTATGTCGGTGAAGCTTATCTGACATCTCTTCAACATTAAGTAGGCTTTTCACCCCATCATACAGTACTAACACAGGTACTCTCATTTGTACCAATGCACAAAATCCTATCCACCTAGGTGACAGAACATTCTGTAAATTCTCCACACATCCAGTAGCTGTCTGCAATAGCATGAATTTGTTCACTTAGTAAATACAGGATACGACGGGACATAGTTATGTTTTCACCGCTTTGGTTTATGTGGCTCTGGATGTTTGCCTGTGGAAACCAAAATAATACCTAAGTCACTTTACAATTAACCGTTGGATTACCAACGCAGATTCCTCCTTTATATAGAGTAAACACAAGTAAACCCACCACTCACAAAACACTCACATTCAACTAACTCATATACTATGTAATGTAATTACTGGGTGGTTCATATTCGGATGTTGAGTTTGGGAACTCTGCACACACTTCATGAAATTTACAATCTGGACAACCGTCCAGGTAACTGTGGATTCTCCTAGAACCATACAACTATCTACATTGAGTACCACACATCCAAACATTGATGGCACATTGTTTTGGGGAGTAAATTCACCCTATCTACATTTACTAGTTTCTTCAAACGTGTACTTTCCTAGCCCAGCTGTGTGTATTATACATTCACTGGGTGTCATTCTTTTCACAGTATATATGTCCCATTTATCCAACCCATATTGACTGGCCACCTCCCAAAGTTCATCTGAAGATGTTTTTGCACTTCTCTGCACTGGCTTAATTACTTCCCCTTGATTGTTTCAGGTCAAAATTTTGACCTTAGTGCAAGCATTTAAATTCTACATTTTGTGGAAGAGTAGGCTTCAGCTAAATTGCTACATTTCAGTTTTAACAGTCCTTGCACTGTTCAACTCTTCATACAGGATAACATGCTTTCAAAAGATGATATTTATTTATTTATTTTTAGATGGAAAAGCTCTCATGTCGAGATCGCCTCCCTGCCTACATGACTAACATTGTCATGATGCTATTAATGGTAAGAATAACTCAACTCTCTGGGTATACTGTACATCATTCATGATTTACAGGAGGGCTATGGGCTTATTATTAATTTTTCTTAAAATCTTTCTATTCTATTTGTAATCTTGATTGTTACCTTAACCTTGTCAGATTGGTGTTACCTTTGCCATTGTGTTTGGGGTGATCCTCTACCGGATTTCCACCAAAGCCGCTCTTCATATGAGCTCCAATCCAATAACACGGAACCATGTACAACTAACCGTCAAAACCACTGCAGCCATCATCAACCTTGTGGTCATCCTCATACTGGATGAGGTGTATGGAGCTGTAGCACGATGGCTTACTGTGCTAGGTAAGTTGGGCTTGGTGAAGACCTGGCTCAGGCAAATAACCAGGTTAATAGATCACACCTCTATTACAGTATTAGGGACTGGGATGTTTTTTTCACACTGTTACCATTTGATTTAGTGTACATGCATCTTTTTTCTTGTTATTGTTTCTGTCATATGCACCAGATATAAATTGGTATGTGTATGTACTACTTTGTGACAATGACTTTGCAAAACCCAAAACAATCCATAGACTGTGCAGATATGAGTAAGGAGTATCCACAAACCGAAACACAAAAAGGTGAAGAAATGAACATACATCTCAGCAGGTACAGTTGCACTCAAAATTATTCAACCCCCACTGTAATTTGGTTTATAAATTTACAAACTTTCAGATGTGTTCAGTGAACAACTCACACAAGAACAATTTAAATACCTCTAGACAACTAATATTACAAGTGTTTTCTCCAAATATGGTTTGTTCTTGGTTTCTCCAAGCATCTTTAGTACTGCAAGAGCTGTATGACCTGTATAAATGTGATGCATAGCCAGGCACCAGGTTTTGAGAGCATTTCTGAGGAACCTTAGCCCATTCCTCATGGGAAATGGATTCCAGCTCACTAACATTCTTGGGTTTGTTTCCCACAAGATTTTATATGGGGTTTAAGTCAGTTCAAGTTCAAGTCGCTTTAAAATCTTCCTGGACTTTTATGAAACTAAGCCATGGTGGACTTCAAGGGCTGCAGGTTTCCAGTGCCAGAACAAACAAAGAATCCACAAAGCATTGCCAAGCCACTATCATGCTTCACTGTAGGCAGGGTATTACATACTGTGGACAGACCACTTATCCATAGATTTTGAACTATTTTGCTTAAGGATGCATAGTCTAGGGGATGAAAACGTGTCCAGTTAACTAATGTAGTCTTGTACAGTGGCAGAGGTGACATCGCCATTTTGCTTGAGATGGAATTAAAGGGGGACTTGGTGGATAGTGTGACACTGGAAGTGAAACTGTTGAGAAGATCATTAGCAGATGCTGAAGGTAGAGTGTGGTGTGGGAGTAAAAGCATGGATGAATAATGTACAGGTGTTGACACTAATATAGTGCTTTCTAGTCTTTTTAGCAAAAGAATGTAGGCATACCAAAAAACATGTAAGTGCAGCAAACAGCAAAAATATAGTATTGTATAGCATAGTGAACAGCAAGCAGCAAGGCATCTGCCAATGTGCATTACTGTGGAAACTGAACTTTCAGTGGCTGCCATTACCAAGTGTTGTACAGGTCATTTGCATTTACTTGTGGGTTTCTGTCCACTTGCCTCCTCTGAAATCTGGTGGAAGCTGTTGATAGCTTCCTCTTTCTATGACATCCAGGTAGTGTAGCCAGTGTTTCTTTAATTTTGAACTTTCAAACTACATTTAGTGTTGTTGCTATCTATTTGTATTCCTTTCCTTTTTTGTGCAAGGTAATGATGTTTTCTCTAAAGCTGTCGGCCAATTCTTTTGACTTACCCATATTTCTAACATGCAATTTAACATCAGTGTCAACAAACCCCTAGCCAGTCCAGGTATATCTCAAGCAAACCTGATGCACTTAAATGTAAATGTGGGCTCCTGTAAGTTCTATTCAAGGGGATGAATAAGTTTGAGGCTGCAGTGCTCATTAAAAGTGGCATTCTGTGTTAAATTTGCAGAAACAATTGTAATATTAGTTGTGTTGAACTATTTAAATTGGCCTTGTTTGAGTCATTTATTGAACACAGCAAAAAGTTTGTAAATTTTGCCAATAATCCTAAATTGCAATGGGGTGGCATAATTTTGTGTGCATCTATATTTGTGATGAGGTGACCACTCATCTTGTCTTGATTACACAACTTATATCCACATAAACCAGGTGTTAAAAGTTGATACATACTCACTTATAGAGAATAAATAGAAAGAGCATTAATGTAAATGTAAGCCTTGTTACATATTTAATGTAGTGTTGTAACGAGAAATCCAGTGGAAATGAAACAAATAGTAATTTATTAGAAACATTTCAAATGGGAAAAAAACAGATTTAAACTAGGTTAAAGTCAGCTATTGCTGTAGGATTTACTTGAATGTTTAAAGTTGCATCCTTTAAGAAGAGCTTTGGTCTGCAAAGGAGCAAGATCTAATTGTTGAAAAGAACCACTTAGGAGAAGCATATAAACAATATGAAAATGTGGAACCACTGAGGTATTGCAAAGATCAGGATGACTTTCCAAAGTCAGTGAGAGGATGAGGAAAAAACTCTTACAGAAAAGTTGAACGTACTAATTTTGGTAGTGATAAAGAACAATACTATTGTCGACTACACAAGAATAGAGGCTCATCCTAAATTATCTTTGCAAGTTGACTCCTAAGTTTATATCATTTTTGTCATTACTATACTATTTTATACAATTTATCCTGTCAAAGTTATGTAACAAAATAAATTCCAATAGGATTATAATTCAGTCTTTCTGCACCTTGGAAACCATAGAACAACATTTTTAATGTGTTCCATAAATAAAACATTTCAAAGGAAATCCAAGGACATTCACATAGGGTTATAGACTTTCAAAGTATTAAATTTTTCCACCTTGAAATTCATTTCAACGGCTCACCATCTAATATACTGTACTATATTTTTGTGCAAAACAACAAACTCTGATATACTTGATTATGACTGATCTGGTAAATTGTAAATCTCTAAAGTAATTATGTCTGAGTATTCATTCTTATAAATGGAAGCTAAATTCTGTTTTGTGTAAAGAAGATGGTTTTAGTTTCAAATCAAATCCTGATTCTATAAGAAGTGTTTTAATGGTTTTAAACTCATATAGTTGTCTCTGTGGTGCTTGTGTTGACACATTGGTACTTTGTGCAATGTGTTTATCCATTTCATATGTTCCTCGTTGCTAACTTAAAATGTGGATATGTTAAATGGATGGTAATTTCTTGGATAAAGATCTAGTTGATGACCAGCTTTGGGAGAATTAGTATCCACATTGCCAGTGCTAGAATTATCTAAGCTGGATAACTCAACTAAGTTGTGTAGTTCAGCTAAGCACTAGGTTTTTAAGAGAGGTGGCAATGTACCAAGCTGTTTCTATGAATAAGGATGTTGTTCCAAGAAAAAGTACGAAAAAAATCTAAGCAAAATATCTGTTCATTTTAGAGGTTCCAAAAACAGACAAGAGTTTTGAGGAACGCCTAATCTTCAAGACTTTCATTCTCAAGTTTGTCAACGCTTTCAGCCCCATTATCTACATTGCTTTTTTCAGGGGAAGGTTAGTAACTTTAATTTTTATTTAAAATGTACTTTTGTGGCTTTCAGTCACTGTCATTTTAATATAATAACCATTGTACATAATTGTAATAAGTGTCATAAAAGATAAATGTATAAAAAAGACTTTATGTCTGCTCTTAACCCTTTCAATCATTTTTTTTCTTTAGACTTGTAGGCAGACCAGGCAGTTACTTGTATGTGTTTGAATCCTACAGAATGGAGGAGGTAAGGTTTGCTATTACAAGCAAAACATTTTGGAACAACCCACTGCCATTAGAGTTGAGGTGCTTTGTTCATATTACTTTTGTGAATTGATGGTTGGTTAACTAAAACTTGCTGATAAGCTTTAACAATTTTGTTCTCTGCGAGCTGTGAGCTGATTTAGATAACACTGGGGAACACAATTTTTGTTGAGTTAGGTCTGACAGCTGTTTTTAACTAATTTTTGGGTGCGGAATCCAAAACTGATCTCAGTTTTTCTCTATCATGTCAAGTTTTTGAACTATAGGATCCCCGTTTTCTTAAAACATATGAAAACATATTGTACTTAACAGATATGTGCTTGTTTTATAAAAATTTTCAAATATTGACATACAATGAAATATGAAAGAAACAGGCATGACTGCAATGTTTAACAGTATTATGTTTTTACAAAGGATATGGCTACTGTAATTATAATTGTGTGCAAGTAGTTAAGGTAAAAATTTATGTTTATAGCTCTTTCTGGAGTGTTCAACTTGAGGACTATCGCGTTTGATGCTCCAACAATAGTCAGCCATCATATGTACACTACTAGTACTACTACTACTACAGCTAATCAGTGGAATTTTGCTTATCTGGAGGGTAAGCTGTGGAGAAAAAACTTGACATGCTAGAAAAAAACTGACTGCAATTTTGGAATCAGCATGCCAATTTTAGTTTTAATCAGCATAAAAATCTAACTCAACAGAATTTTTTTTCAAATTGTTCCCCAGTGTAATTAATTGAATCCTGTGGAAAGGATTCTTAACCTAGATATACTTTACCATGGTTCAGACTACAGGAGTTTTGGCCAGATTTAACCTTGGTTCAGAGACCTTGGTTGGTACCAATGTTAGGTCCAGATTATCTGGTGATGTGAGGGCTTTGAAGAACCAATATCCTAAACCCCTGCCAGACAGAAATAGCCAATTCAAACATACAAAAAATCTCTACTTTTCATGCAGGAACAATGAGACACAAGTATGGATGTATTCACTGAAATAAAATACACAGAGGTGAATAAGACAACTTCTGAAATGGCAACAGCAAAGAGACAAACAGCTGTTGTAAAGATTTGTTGTCTACAGTCAAGACATTGGAGAAAATGTAAGGGAACATTGTACTGTTGATGAATAATAAATTCACTGTTAAAAATCTAAATAAAACTTCCAGTTCTAATTGAAGATCACACAACTCATGTTGTATCTCCACAACATTTTTTCATCCAGACCATGTTGGCCTCCTTGTGGGAACACATGAATTAATGTTTGATCACGTGAGGCGGTACATTCATTGCTCCCTCTGAGCACTATAATCTAATTAATCTAGTGTGGTTTGTGATGTGAACTATGTCAAATCTAGTGTGTGCATGTTTGAAATTAGAGAGAAGAAGATCTGTGAAACTCCCGTAGACTTAGCCAGGCCTCTAACAAATCCATCACCACTGTCTTTGGACTCATGCGATGTACAGGCAGACAGTAACAGTTACATAAGTGTGGATATTGTATAGAAAATTGTGGACTTAAATGCATTTTCAGCATCCCAACACCAGCCTGGATCAGATGAGAAAACTATTAGGTTTGTGTCAGGATACCATTCATTTTATGTATTGCCAAACTTTTGCAAGCAAGCTAGATGAACCACCGTGGGGTCTCTCCTACTGTTGAACATATTGTACTAACTGCTATTACACCAACTTACCTGTATAAGTCAACCATGATGCACTGCTCCAGTATTTCTGCTTGATGTTTTAACATGTCAAAACAAAAACCCATGAATTAAGTTCACATAATAGCATGAAGAGGATTTTAAGCTACTGTGTCCCTGACATCTGTGATCAAAGATTAAAGAGAAAATCATGCAAAAAGTGATGTTCTTTGGTTCTTGTAGTACACTCTAGAGGATGCACACATGGCCAAGTGCTGTTATTAATTGAGTACTCATGCTGATTGTCAGTCCTTTAAAAAATTACAAATATACAGTACTACTCGGAAAATTAGAATATCGTGTAAAAGTTGTTTTATTCAGGCAATCCAACATAAAAGGTGAAACCAATACATTTTATAGACTCATTACATGCAAAGTGAGATATCTCAAGCATTTTTTGTTGTAATTTTGCTGATTATGATTTACAGCTTATTAAAACCTCAAACCCAAAAACTCAGAAAATTAGAATACTGTGAAAAGCTTCAGTATTGTAGGCTCAAAGTGTCACACACTAATCAGGTAAGTAATCCAAAACACCTGCAAAAGGGTCCTGAGCCTTTAAAAAGTTACCTTTAAAAGTTGAGTTACAGAAATGCATGCACTTTTTCAGGATATTCTAATTTTCTGAGTAGTACTGTATACAGTAATAATTATTTTTATAATATATACAGAATAATTTGTTTTACTGTTTTACAGTGCACTCATGGAGGCTGTCTGATGGAGCTGTGTATCCAGTTGAGTATCACCATGTTGGGAAAGCAGCTAATTCAGAACAACCTTTTTGAAATTGGAATCCCGTAAGTTTGCATCATTTAAAAGTGATCTCTTGTACATCACACTGGAATGAAGTGTTAGACTATTTTTCCCCTTTCAGTTAGGAACAAGGGTTTAATTCTTAACAAATAGCTTTGATTTGTCCCTGTCCAGCCTCCAGGCGCATATATATACATGTCAATGTAACAGCAAACAACATCTGAAAACAGGAAGATCACTGTCCATTTCTCTAATTGTAGATGGCAAATTAAACTTAAGCTTATTAAAAAGCTTGTAACATCAGCATGTTTTTAAAAACAGAGGTTAAACATTTCATTGTAGGTTTCCATGCATAAAATAAATAACGATAACTGCTACTAACCTTCATAGATAAAACATACTCTCGTCATTAGGAATCAACAAAATATTAAATGGAACAAAAGTATTATTCTAGTCTTTCTGTACCAATCTATTAGTTACATTACATTGGTATGTAAGAAAGGCTAAATACCACCACAGAATAATTTGCATAATTAGTTACTAATTAGGTCCAATATTACTTGAATTACTCTTGCATAACACTTGTGTTCTTCGTCACATATTATTTATCAATTGTCGTTGTTAATACTGCTTTTTATTCACACTCTAATTTATTTTTTCGTTTATGCACTCACTTAACTTATCTTATTTCTATGTTTTTCCATCAGGTACAGATTCCTGCTTGTACTTTTTAGACACTTTTCAAATTATTTTTCTCCTGTGTTTAATACTCTTATAGTGTTTTACCCTGTTCTGCACTGTACAGTAATTTGGAGCAATTTCTGGCACAAGAATTTCCTAAGGGATTAATAAAATTCTTCTCATCTTTTCATTGACTTACTTACTTATTTGTGCGCATGTTTCTCAGCAAGCTAAAGAAGTTGATACGCTACGTTCAGTCAAAGCAAGGGGCTTTTCAAGAAGAGGAGAGACAGAAGAAGCTTAAGAGATATGAAACTGACCACTTCCTGGAACCTTTTGCTGGGTTAACACCTGAATACATGGAAATGAGTTAGTACAACGTACACACACACACACACACACACACACACACACACACACACACACACACACACACCACACACACACACAGACTATTTTGACTACTCAGCACCAGACAAAAACATAAGTAATACACTCAAAGCTATGATTTTATGTGATCTCTAACCACATGTTGATATAGATTGTAATACCTGGCTACACCCAGGAGCCAATTTAAGACCCGCCTTTTATTAAAATAAATCATTCATTAGGCTGAATGATCATTTTTCAGATCATATTGATTTAGAATATATCTACTTTGAAAAGGTTGCAACTACACACAATGCTGGGGGTATTATAAAGTAATGAAATGAGGGGAACTTCCCTACCATTGCTTATTTCACAAGGTACAGTTGATAATGTATATATACACTGGGAAATGCAGTTTACAGATTTCACCCACTCCTGCAATACAAACAACAATGAACAATACACACTTATGTGACAAGAGCTGAAAAGGCTGAATATGACAAAATCATGTCATTTCCTGTCCCCAGCAAGTGGGTAAAATTTGCCATGCTGCTATCGCTACACAGTTGAATAACAGCTAAAAAGTTGTAAAATTTTAGCATCACACAGGTCTATAGATTATGCTGACCAAACTGACCAAGTTTAAGTTGATCTGATCAATTGTATTGAGTTTGCTCTAGAATGTAATTTTGAAGTATTATGGGATGGTTCATGGGCTTGCCAAATTCCAGCAAAAGTAAATGGCAAAATTCTGAAAGGTTTAATTGTTGAGTACTATGGAGACATTTTGCCACACACTGCTGCCAGTAAGTGAACTTCTGCGTATCAACCTACTCTCCCACACTGTCAGGTCTTCTTCTTCCATGCGTGTCACTACATCATAAGATAAATCATAATATACATTTAATCTTCATGTATATGCATTAGTAACTATGTTTATTTATGTCAGTCTAAACTGAATTTAATCATAGATATTATGTGACCTGTTAGTAGGGATGACCTAATATATTCTTCTGTCTTTTTCTGTCTCAAGTCATCCAGTTTGGTTTCGTTACATTGTTTGTGGCATCCTTCCCCCTGGCTCCTCTCTTTGCTTTGCTCAACAACATAATTGAAATTCGACTTGATGCCAAGAAATTTGTGACTGAGTTGCGAAGACCAGTGGCAGCAAGAGCGAAAGACATTGGTAGGTTGTATTTATCATGTTGCTCCAAAAATGCAAAAAATGCATGAAAGTACATAATAAGAAAGGAATGAAGAGAAACATAGTTTCTGACAATATTCCTGTAAACATAATTCTTTAGTGTTAAAAAAAGGGGGTAAATCTAACAGTTAATACTTATTTTATATCTACAGGTATATGGTACAACATACTAAGAGGAGTGGCAAAAGTGGCTGTCATCATTAATGTAAGTAAAACGTGAATGTATTTTCCTATGTGCACTGCAGCGTAGTGCTTTTTTGGATATGTACTTTACATTAATAAATGTGAACAATGCCGCTTTAAGCTGGCAGTGCTAAATTATGCAGCAGGATGCAATGGTAATTGTAAATGGTAAACCATAACCAAAACTGCTCCCGGTTACCTGAACCCCCTCATCCAGGTCTACACTCCATTCCGCTTTCTGCATCAGATACATCACAATGGGGCCCAAAATTACAAGCTAGACTCTTCTTCTCTGTCGTCCTCTATAGTGGTGGGACAAGTTACCGAACCCCATTCGATCTGCAGAATCACTCACAACATTTAAGAAGTTGCTTAAGACCCAATTGTTTTCTGAATACCTACTGTCATAGCAAGCACTTATTTAAATATAATTTAATTTAAGTATATATAAATAAATTTTAAAAAAAAATCTCTTGACTTCAGCACTACCTGTTGACACCTTGGTCCAACTGGAATTTAAAAATTTCTTAGCATTGTCCGCATTGCTTTTCTAACTAGATCTTTGCTTGTGTTTGTACCTATTCTATTTGTGCAATGCTTTGGATAAAAGCAACTGCCAAATGTCATTGTAAAATTGTAGGATTGTAAATGGTGTCAAATGCAGCAATAGGGTCTGACAAGACAATAACAGTCAGAAGGTCTTTTGTAACTCTAACCAGCGTTTACAGTGTGCTTATGATTCACTCTAAATGTTGACTAAAAATCCTCAAATGAAACTATTGTTCCATAGAAGATCATCCAAGTCTTTATGAACTACTTTCTTGGGGATCTTAGAGAGAAAGGGAATAATAGATACCAGGCTATAGTTGGCTAGAACCTCTAGATCAAGACTGGACTTTTCTTCTTTTCTAGAGGAGTCACTGTGCAGCACTATCAACAAGATGATAAATTTAAGAGGGACTGAATTTAGTATGGGATCTGCCAGATAGAGAAATTGCAATGAATTAAATGCAAATGAAATAACTTCCTTAAATTTAGCTACAGCTATGTCATATAGATATGTACATTTGGGGGTAATAGTAAATATTTAATTCAGTGCAATATGTTAGAACAAGGTCAATTGTGTGATTACAACAGTGTGTGTGGCTTTACTTACATTCTGATAGAAGCCAATCAAATCTAATGATAAAAATGTAACTAAAGCTTTCAGTTACAACATCAACATTAATATTGATATCACTTGACTGGTTGAGAAAAAAGAGAACAGCATGTTAGAGGATCAGGCAAGTTTACTGATATAACCAAAATGTAGGAAAAGTAAGACAATGTTGCTGACTTGGTTACAATACAATAAAAAATATGTATTCACATTACTCTGACTCACATGTCTGTTTCTGAACCCCTTTACCTCCCCAACTGCATTTTCTAGGCATTTGTCATCTCCTTCACGTCAGACTTCATTCCTCGGATGGTCTACCAGTACATGTACAGTCCCGATGGCTCAATGCATGGATTTGTCAACCATACGCTGTCCTATTTTAATGTCAGCCACTTTCAGGATGGCAAAGAAACTATGGATCCATTGCACCTTGGCTACCCGGTTGAAATATGCAGGTGAGATATTAGTCTCAGTTTATTATTTATCAAGTGAAAAGTCCAAAATGCTGTTGTCAGATTGTATGTACTAATAATTTGGTGTTCAATTTGTCCAGCTGTGGGCAGGATAAAACTGGAGAACAATCATCACCAAATTATTTTATCTTAGCTTTTGCCCTTAGAGGAACTATATCTTGTAGGTATAGTGGGTTATCCCCTGACCTCTGGGTTGTGGTTCAATCCCCTGCACCTACTATATATGTTAAAGTGTCCTTGGGAAACACTGTTACTTTGCTGGAACACCTTTTGCATTTATTACAGCACCAAGCCCTTGTTAATAAATCTCCATTAACTTTGCACATTCTGAATTTTATCCTACTTTAATTGTAGGATGTATGCAGCATTTTATAGATCTTTCCAAATGTTTTTGATGTGACTGAGGTCTGGGCTCTGACTGGGCTGGCATATAAAATTTTGCTTCATCTTCAGCTTTTTGACAGAGGCCAGCATTTTTGTATTATAGTATAGATAGTTGATAGTTTCCCGTTTAAGGTATTTATCATCCCTTCTACCTTGAGGATAGCTTCAGACAAAGCTGTTTCCACTACCATGTTTCATAGTCAGTATGGTGTTCCTTGGATGATGAGCTAAAGTGGCTGTGTGCCAAACATATCTTTTACAATTACAGCCAAAAAATGTAATCTGTGTCTTATCAGACAATACCACATACTTTGAAAATAATGCATTCGTATTTCTGACAGGCTTAGACAGGTCATTTTTTTAAGAAAATATTTCATACCTGCCAACCTACCCAATACCCCAGACGTGTGCAAAATACTGGAGACATCATATGCAAGGATTGACCAGTACCTGCCAGAAATGCCTGTTGTTGCTTCAGTGTCGCTGTGGCATCTAGCCATATAAGTTCCCTCCTAGTCCTCTAATGAGATATCTCTCTGGTGACACACTTTCTCCACTTATTTTTGGACAGTACATTCAAGGCCTTTAATGTTCTTTTAAATCCACCTACTGACTGGTATTTTATTTACATTAGACCTCACAGTTTCTTTGGCAAGACTTTCAATTGCTCTCCCAGAACCCAGGAAAACCCAGACATTCAAGCAAATTCTACATTAAAAGCTGAATGTAATCTGGTTAAAATCAGATTATATAAAATAGTGTGTAGACCAATGCCATCAGGTTATTGTAGTTTTGTTTTTATTTAAAATGTTCCTAATATTTAAGAACCTGGCTGGCAACCATTTCCATTGTTATTTCTGTCTTTAATTTATCATCTGCTGGCCATGTTCAGCCTGCAAGTTATTTCTGAATTGAAAATATACTCCAACCACACTTAAATGCAGGTCCTGCTGTGTGAATATCATTCTATCTGTATCTGTCACAGGAAGTACTGCGGTACTTCTGTGATGAAAAATACTAATTATATTTGAACTAGAAAGCCTAAGTGGGACATTTGGAGCCTTCCCATTGTAAACTGATGACAATGCTTGAATGTCATTTACAGCTTTGAACATGTGCTGGCTTCAACAAAAAATTTAGTCAGTACTCTCAAGATCAGTGCTGGCAAAAATAGCCATATGCTTACTTACATGTTTACATGTTAACAGTAAATCATATAAATTTTTCATGGGGAAATGATTTTTGTATATACAAGGATCAGATTGTTTCAGTAACAGGAACAACCTGGAATACATTAATATTATTCATCTTTTTTGGAAAACAAGTCTGTTATCTGGTGTAGAGTGGAACAGACAGCTGGCTGACCAAATCATTATTTTATGGCTGTGGCATTGTCTGATAAACAAACATAATACAGGTCAAGGACAACAGCAGTGGTGTACTGACAGTTATAAAAGGAGGGTTACAGAAATAATTAGACAACAGTCTGTCAGTCTTAATTTTGCTACCGGCTTTGACGAGACTACAGACACAGCTGGTTACTGTCCCTAGGCCCAGCCCATTCAGTCACCACCAGCTCTCTATGGTCATTTGAAATATTTCAGTACAGCAAAATTGACCATATAGTTATTGTTGTTAACACATTTACTTATAACAGGTAACTAAACTATTATAAAATTTAATAATGGCCATTTAATACTATCAAATAACCAATCATTCATAAAATAATTTTTATTATTGCATAATTATTTAGTATTGTAGTTCTTCAAAATTGACATAAATTCAGGTTATGACAACAGTGCAACTGTGTATTTATCTATGTTGAGATTTGAATTGAACAATCATAGACAAAATTATAGGCAATTAGAGAATATCTTCTTAACTTTACTAGAACACAACCTTCAACCCTCAATGAAAATCTTATTTCATCACAATGAAGAAACTCTTTTCAATGAGGATGTCACTAATGAGGGAAGTGACTTAAGTCCAAGGGCAGAGAATACATCCGATTGGGTGTAGATACAGATCAGACAAATAGTGGGGTAACCTCAGAAGGTTGCCTTCATATACCAGGGTATATGAAGTAAAACTGGTGATGACAATATGATCCACAGGTGTGTCAGACCACTCTTGGAAAAACTATGTCTCCTCTGATCTCCAGCTCATATGCCATGTGGAAACACACAGAACAAAACATTGAACATGACACTATGCCAGTTGCAACCATATTTATATAATTAGTAATGTATACATCTCATATCTCATGTATTGACTGACTGACGTTTCTGTGGAACCTTTCAGCTACTTTAAAATTGTAACTGATGCACATAAAAACCCAACCCAAAATTCTTCTGTTCTTTAAGGTATAAGGATTACAGAGAACCTCCTTGGTCAAGCACCCCATATGAAATCTCCAAGGAATTTTGGACGGTATTGGCTGTCCGACTTGCCTTTGTAATTGTTTTTCAGGTATTGTGAAATAAGCAAAAAAGAAGCAAATAGATGACTAAAAGTGTTCATATACATTTGTCTGAAATAGTACATAATTATATATATCTTTATTAATATTTTTATTGTATTTTGTTATGTAAACACAGAATTGACATACTAAACATGACATAAATGTGTGATCCTGATAGACAGAACTACATTAACTGCTGTAGCTGTAGATGTATGGTTTGATAGGTATTGGATGTTTTGTGATTTGTTGTGAAAGTTGTTTGAGCATGTGTCATTATCTGCTGGTGATTAGTAAGTGTGTGCCAGGGATGATGTACTATGTGTGAGTGGCAAGATTCATAATAATGAAAAAGAGGTAGACTGTTATGGAATGTTCCATCTGTACTGTCTTCACTGTTGACTAGTAGAAGAAGCAACAGTTAGTGATGAGTCTGGGAATATTTAAGTTGGGTGCGGGTCGTCTGGAGCTATATTGGTTATACCTGTATTTTGGATGAGCCTATATGAATAGGTGAAGCCAAAATGCTACATGCTATATAAAATGCTAATGTCCCATTTGTTCAGATGTTTAGTAACATTTACAGTACATGTCAATGAAGAACAATGATAATAAAAACTAATAATGTGATAATATAGTTTTGTTATGCATAAATAATATACAGAGAGGATGATCTGCAACTTAGAACAGATAGGTTGTAAGAAGTGTGTATGTGGAGTCTATAGATCAAATGTATAAATTAGTTTGTTAGGACAGATCAAGGGTTAAATCTGTTAGACTACGGAGAAGATAGGTCCTGTTTTTAAAAAGGACACCAAAAGTTTATAGTTTCTGTAACTTCAATTTTTTTTTCTTCTTTGCCAGAATGTTGTGATGTTGATGAGTGACATCGTGGACTGGCTAATTCCAGACATCCCTAAAGACATAAGCCTCCAGATCCACAAGGAGAAGATTCTATTGATAGACCTATTCATGAAAGAAGAGCAAGGCAAGATCCGGGTCCTTGAGACGAGGCAGTCTACAAAGGACAAGGAGAAACTCAGCAGGAGCAACAACTACAATAACAGAACAATTGCTCAATCACACTCTACACAGCACACTGACACCACTACACCCTCCTATGCTAGTAACTACTAAGCCTTAATTCAGTGTTAGTCAGCAAGTCAAAGTGTACTAGCAGCCTGCTTGCTCAGGCCAACCTAAAGTCAGTGTTTTTGTTCAGAACATTCCACCATCTGGGATAGCAGCAACCTGGTGAGGTATGAATAAAGTAAATATGAATGTGTGGGGCCAAAGGCATTGCAGTTTGAGTGGAAAGACATGCATAGTCAGACACACTCTGTGAATGTGTACACAAATTAATGGATGCTCAGATTTCAGAAGTGTGCACAAAGTTGTCAATGTGCAAATATATATATATATATACACACACACACACACACACACACACACACACACACATATATTAGGGCTGAATTCAAAGACACCCCAAAAATCAATGTGAATAAATTATGCGGTAGGCTAGTCCATTTTGCTGAAATTTCATTGCAACAACTCAAAATGGTACTCGGTAGTTTCTATGGCCCCCATATGCTTGTATACATGCCTGACAATGTCGGGGCATGCTCCTAATAAGACAATGGATGGTGTCCTGGGGTATCTCCTCCCAGATCTGGACCAGGGCATCACTGAGCTCTGGATAGTCTGAGGTGCAACCTGGTGGCTTTGGATAGATTGAAACACAATGTCCCAGAGGTGTTCTATTGGATTTAGGTCAGGCGATTCCTTCATCCTCCAGGAACTGCCTGCATACACTCGCCACATGAGGTCAGGCATTGTCGTGCACCAGGCAGAACCCAGGACCCACTGCACCAGTGTAGGGTCTGACAATGGGATTTCATCCCAATACCTAATGGCAGTCAGGGTGCTGCTGTCTAGCCTGTAGAGGTCTGTGTGTGTCTCCATGGATATGCCTCCCCAGACCATCACTGACCCACCACCAAACGAGTCATGCTGAATGATGTTAAGCATAACGTTCTCCACGGCTTCTCCAGATCCTTTCACATCCATCACATGTGCTCAGGGTGAACCTGCTCTCATCTGTGAAAAGCAATCAGAAGCAGTCAGAAAAGATGAGGAAGGGAAAAATGCCAGTGGCCTCCACCTGTAAAACCATTCCTGTTTTGGGAGTCGTCTCATTGTTGCCGCTCTAGTGCACCTGAAACTGATTAACAATCCCCTCTGCTACTTAACTGACCAGATCAATATCAATATATCAGATCAATATATACCACAATCCCACAATCACCACACTCTCTCATTTCCCTAGACACTGCAAAAACAAAGACACACATTTAAATGCAAAGGTTTTGCTGTTGAACTCGCAGTTGTGCTGTTCTTCCATTTTATGGGCCAAAACTTTGTTGGTCCTTTACTACTACTTATTAACGTGCAAATGTATTGCAAACCTTAAATGTCTTCCTAGGTATTTAGTTTAAACAGCTTAAAAGACATTATTTTTTGCTCAACCTCACTCATTTGGCTTCACTCTGCTATACCTCAGTATAATAAATGCATTTGCTGAGCTCTCTGTAACTTAGAGTTTTATTTTCCTTGAACTGAGGCTCACAGGCTCCAATGCCTCCAATGCCTCAGAGGAGCAACCAAAACAGTGATAACATTAAGCAATAGAATTCCATATTTTACTGTGCTGTTTCTTGTTTATACCTACTGTAACAACAAACAGATGGGCTTGTCAACATTTTAACTTTTAATCTCTAAGGGACTGTCAGGTCTGTAAGCTTGCTAATGGAAAAAAAATGCATAACTCATGTCACAAGGTGCTCTCTGAGCTGTCTTTTACCCTGGTGTGCTGTTATTCAGATCTGGAGTACAAAGACATTATTCTGATGGAAGTGACTGCTGACAGTTTGGCTGAGAGAATTTGTTAACACCCCTGACTCCTTCCTTGCCAGCCACTCTCCAGCCCAAGTACGAGCCTGCTAGCACCCAGCCCAAGTCCTGGCCTACTAGTCTTTGGGCCTGCAAGCCTTTAGCCTGGTAGACTCCAGCTTTTTGGGCCTGCAAGCCTTTAGCCTGGTAGACACCAGCTTGTGGTGTTGGGGTCCCAGCTGACACCACTTGTGTTCCAGCATTTTGGTGCCATCTCCTCCCCAGACATTCTAGTGTCCCTAGTTTCCCCTTGGTGCCCTGATCAACTCTTGGTTCTTCATCAGTGAATGTTCTCAAACCTGAGATGCAGCACAACCCCAAGGCTCTGCCTATAGTCCTGCAGTCTTAGCACTCCATAAGTTTAAATAAAAATAAATAAATACATTTTAAAAATACAATAATAAAATGATAGTAGAGGTAAAGAAATAAATAACAATCATTAATCAATGATCAATCCTTCCTACTTAACAAAGCGGTCAAAACAGTGATAAAACAAAAAAAAGCAGCACTATACATGATTTACATGATTTGGAATGTATTGTCAGAGTGTGCGTCAATGGTGAGCACATCAGTTGTCCTGTCCTGAGGTGTCTTTAATTTAGCTATGTAGTTAATAATAGGGCCCCAAACAGACTCAAAATTTCCAGATGATCCACTCAAGTTGTACTTCATTTTTAAATAAGATTCAAGAACATGATAAGATATTTGAGCTGTAAAGATGCTTTGGGTGCAAATGATGACTTCCGCTCCAGCAACATTCTTCTACGTGCTAATAAGGGTGCAAAGGCAATATTGACCTTTGTTTTTTTCGCCTAATTCTTTGATTGCAGTGATTTGATGCAGTGTTTAAAGCCTCAGGAAAGTGATTAAAAATAGCAGAGCAGGAGCCTTGTAAGTGTGGACAAGACCAAAACATGGTCAGAGAAGGTGACTGCGAGGTTTGAAAGGGACAACGGCTAGTGGCGTCTCTGAGCTTAGCCCATGTGTCTCTAACAATGAAAGTAACCTGCGCTTACTCGATGTGTGCGTGTGTATATGTGCGCGTTAGGTTAGTACAAGGAGGGAAAAGGGTGGAAAGCACAGAAACACAAAACGATCCTCTGGTTGTGTGTGGAGGCGCAAAATTGCCTTTACAACTCAGAGACAGAAGGAGGACTGGAGTCTGTCCACCGCTGTCTCTGGTCTTTTAGTGTGTAAAGGTAACTCTGTGATCTCGCACACTGACAAAGCCGACACAGGATAGCTCAATGAGCTTAAATAGACACAAACTCAGCGCAATGTGGCACGATCCAGCACAACTAACTTTACATGTACAGGAAAGATTACAAAAGAAACCACACTTAATAACTACCTCTGCCCAGATTAAGCCTCTTACGTATCGTGCTTATAAAGCAGGTAGTGTGTTGGTCCGTCTTGGGTCCGGCTCGGTTCCTCGGCTCGGATGACGACGGTAGGGCCGTTTCACGCTCTGTTGGCGGGCTTCACGGCAGTCAGATAATTCTCTGCGGTCAGCGAGAATTAGCGACAAGTCAACTGGATTGAAGACACACCGGTCCTTTCTTCCTTCTGCAGGGAAATAGTTGAGAGTGCTGACAGCGGCAGCGGTGACTCTCCTTTGGATCCGGAAAACAGCGTGCTAGGCTTGAACACAAAGGAAATCTCAGCTCGTCCAGCAAGGGTGAGATGGCGCGATTCAGGTACATACCGGGTTCACCTCCTTTTGTGTCGGTAACCAACTGGAAGCCAACTGGAATTTGGTTGGTCTGGGGTCTTTGATTTTTCCAGACTTGATTTTTTCCAGACTTGATTTTTCCAGACTTCGGGTTGTAAACCTTGGTGGGGGCCTGTTGTCTTGTCTGAGGCCCAACACTGGTGACATGTGACACTTATTAAACCTATCTGTAATACTAGAACATATTTTGTAGACTTTGGAGTTTGTAAAATAGATGCGAGAGCCTTCAGGTCTGGAGACAGGGAGGAGCTAAGGAGAGTGCAGCACCAACTGAGGGACAAGCTGAGGGAGGAAGGAGGAAGCTGGAGGCCAAACTCCAGCAGAACAACATGAGGGAGGTGTGGTCAGGAATGAAGGAGATCACAGGATGTGGGGGAGAAGCAGGCTGTCTGAAGGCAGCATGGAGAGAGCCAATGAGCTTAACCCCTACTTCAACAGGTTTAGCTCTCAGACTTCTCCTGTCTCCTCTACCCCTCCCCTGGCCTCCCACACCTGACTGCCTGAGGCCACAGGTGAGATCATCTCTGGACCCGTTGCAGTTTCCCTACCAGCCGAGTCTGGGGGCCTGTCATCCATCTGCTGCAGCGAGTTACCTCACACCTGGATGGTGGCTCGGTGAGAATCACATTCTTTGATTTCTCCAGTGCCTTCAATACCATCCAGCCTCTGTTACTGGGTGAGAAGCTGAGGCTGATGGGTATCGGCTCGTTCATAGTCTCCTGGATCACTGACTACCTGACTGACAGGCCACAGTTTGTCCGGCTGGGTCGTGTCCTGTCTGATGTGGTGGTGAGTGGTATAGTAGCCCCTCAGGGCACTGTGCTTTCTCCTTTCCTGTTCACCTTATACACCACTGACCTTCAGTACAACTCAGAGTCATGCCACTTACGGAAGTTTTCTGATGACTCTGCAGTTGTTGGGTGTATAAGTGGTGGACGGCAGGAGGAGTACAGAGGGCTGGTGGAGAGATTTGTGGAGTGGGCTGAAAGAAATCACCTGCTGCTTAACGTGGACAAAACCAAAGAGATCGTGATTGATTTCAGGAGGAAAGGAACAGCCATGCAGCCCCTCTCCATCCAGGGTAGGGATGTAGAACAGGGGAAGGAGTACAAGTACCTGGGAGTCAACATCGACAACAGACTGAGCTGGAAGTCCAACAGCACAGCTGTATACCAGAAGGGTGCAGCAGACTCGATTTCCTGAGGAAACTAAGGTCCTTCAACATGTACAGCAAGATGCTAGAGATCTTCCATCAGTCCGTTGTGGCTAGCACACTTTTCTCCTCTGTGGTCTGCTGGGGAGCAGCATCAGAGCCAGTGACACCAACAGACTAAATAAACTGATCAGGAAGGCTGGCTCCGTCATTGGCTGTTGGCAGAAGACTTTTGAAGCGGTGGTGGAGAGGAGGACACTGAACAAACTGTTATCGATTATGGATAACCCCGACCACCCTCTCCACCCTGTACTGGACTGGCCTTCTCCAAAAGGCTCAGGCAGCTTCGTTGTCTCAAGGACCGCTACAGGAAGTCTTTCCTGCCACAGGCGATCAGACTTTACAACTCCTCATCTGTGTCTGTCAGGTGACAAACTGTAAGAACAGCAGTTCAGGATGAATAAAGTTTATCTATCTATCTATCTATCTATCTATCTATGAACAACCTTAAATTGTATCAGATTAAGTCTAGAACAGGATCTACTGTCATTTATGTGAATTAATGCATTAATGCAGTATTCAGTACTGAGAAATACAAACAGATACTACCATAATGAAATACCATTAGTGAACTGGCCCAAGATTTAATCTGCAGCAGGACAACGACCCCAAACATACAGCCAGTGTCATTAGGGACTATCTTCAGTGTAAAGAAGAAAACGGAGAAGTGATGGTATGGCCCCCACAGAGCCCTGATGTCAACATCATCGTGTCTGTCTGGGATTACATGAAGAGACAGAAGGATCTGAGACAACCTACAACCACAGAAGATGTGTGGTTAATTCTTCAAGATGTCTGGGACAACCTACCTGCCCAGTTTCTTCAAAAACTGTTTGGAAGTGTACCTAGAAAAATCAATGCTGTTTTGAAGGCAAATATATTGATTTGATTTAGATTTTTCTTCTGTTTGCTCACATTGCATTATGTAACTTGATAAATATAAACTCTTTTTTTTACATAATTTCTCCACACCTGTGTAAGACTTTTGCACAGTTTTGTGCAATACAGTACTTTGCAGCTATGAACTTATCAACCTGATGAGATCATCATCACAGAGGTAAAGTATGGAATGCTATGCTACACAATGCTACTGTGCATTATTGTGCATATTTAGGACTCTTCGTGTGAATTTCAGAAACCTTTGAACCCTTTATATATTTTGCAAGAGAAGTGAGGTGCACAAAAAGGAAAGGAAAAACGATCATCACTTGTGCTGAAGATGGCCATGAGATGACAAACCTGCAAAGCACATGATTCTAAAATTTCACCACGGTCACATCTTTATCTTTATCTTATCATCTTTAGATGGAATAAGCAAAGACTTGATTTTTTGTATCACTGTTTGCCATAACCATAGAAAGCCCTTAATTAAGATAGATAACAGTAATAAGGCATCTGATTAAAGAGGACATACTGGCCTTCATCAAATAAAGACCAGAAACTGACAGCTGACCTGAAAGCTGGCATCGTATTAATTTTGGGCAACAAACATCCATCTTTGGATTTTTTTATTGTTGTGTAATCAGTAATATGGTGTTCTTACAATTTTATTAACCAGTGGCCCCCTACATATTTGGAGGCAGGTGACGTATATGGTACCAGCTCGCTCGGGGTCTGAGAGAGTTTTTGCTGAGCACCTTGGCTGAAACCTCAAGTGTTTCTGTGTAGGAGTCCCCAGCTAATGCCACCTCTGTTCATTAGGCTGGTCCGGAGTCAGTTGACTTGAAGTCCGCTCCTTGTTCCCAGTTGGTAGACTGGAAGGATGCCCAGTATAGGACCCCCAGGATAGGTTTTACAAGTTGTTTTTTTTGCATAAAATTTAAACTATGGGGTCACAATGCAGTAACAAATGTCACGCTATAAATATTAAAAACAATCAACATGCATAATCTGCCAGTTTATAAAAGTAAGCAGAAGGAAAGAGAGACAGCAAGAGTAAGCAAATTGTTGGATGTTGAGCCAGAACATTACCAATTAATGCACCACTGGTGATATTTGATGACAAAGTAATGGATACATCTAGAGGAAATATATTGCTTGGTGTGCAAGATGCATCACCAGTTACTAATTTGACTGAATTCACAATCTACTGGACAATAGTTTTAATGAATAGAGTGATGTCTGGCAAAGATGTTTGTTAATGCCTAACCAGGTTTGGCATTGGTTTAATTAATGAGTCTGGTACTGTAGACTTTGATAAAGATGGTCCCATAGCACATCAACATGAACTTGAGAAAAAGTTTCCTTGGTTAAAAAAACCTCACATAGAGGAACAAATTAGAGTTCAGTCAATTCTTAAAGAAAAATGCATCATACAACAGAGATGTAACTCAGAGAACAGGCAAAATTAGAAATAGCAGATGATGGGTCTGTTAAATTGCCTAGATCCACAATAAGCCTATACCTTTAATCTGTCCACACCAGAAGTTTATTCTTTAAAGGGGACATATTATGAAAATGGCAAACAAGTCCTGCATTGTCTCTACAGCCGACCCACTGGTAAAATGGGGCTCCTACAGGCCCTTCAGATTCAGCTCCTGTCATTATGTAACGACAAGAGTGATTTACAAAGGCCGTCCTCCTCTGAGTGCAACCACTGCGCGGGGGCATTCATCCCGCTAGGTGAAGTTCGCTGTTTCCAGTGGTAAGCTAGCAGTGTGTCGTAATGTCGACATGCATATTGCTCTGTTCTTGGCTGTAAAAACCAACACAAATGCCTATATTCTGTCCCAGCCCCAGAAGGCCAGAGGAGACCATGGTTGTGTCAAATTCTGGGTCGTAGCTATAGCGAACAGCTGCTGGCTGTTCGTCAGGAGCACTAGCCATGTTGGATACCGGTCTTGCACCACTCTGCACCATCCCCTTCCATAGTCATTAAGGCAGCCAATCAGCGCAGCACCTCATATCATAGCCTCCCCGCCCACTCAGAACTCCGCATAGATAATGAAGGTAGAGAATGAGAGACTACAGACCCTCCTGAGAGGCTGAATTTCAGATTTCCTTTGCAAAAAATGTCAAAAGCTTGTTCTTAAGACATCCAGGACCTGTTTAAAACAGCTTTCAGTTGCCATAATATGTCCTATTTAAGCCCAGCAACACTATTCAAAACATGAATTAGATGCCATTAGATGGTTGGTGTGCCCCTATTTAACAAAGTAGGACATAACCAGAACCTCTGCTAACCAGCACAGTGCATTATAGCCTACAAAGCTAACCTTCCGAACACACCATGGTGGGATGAGACTAGGATAATATTATCCTAAAACTTTGCCACTAATTATTCGAGGTGCTGAACCTTGGAACTACTTCTGGAAAAAAACAAACCCTAATTGAACCAGCTAATTTGGTACAGTTATGATGTTACCATCTCAGGTTACATTAGTAAAATGTGCAGGACATTTAAAAGTGAATTTACATGTTGCAAAAGAGAATAACTTAGTGGATACACAACCTGAGATACTGCAATACATGGTTCTCTTCCACCACTCCATGAACTATTGTACAAACTGATATACTATATATTAGTATATCAATAGTTCAAGAACTATTGATATAGTACTCTACTAATTTTGTTTACATATTGTCTTCTTTTGATATATTTCATTTCAGTTCTGAAAAGTGTGTAACGAGATAGACATGGACCAAAAAAGGGGGATGTTAGTTGCCGTTTGAATTTCTTTCACCATTTAGAGCAATGAAAGAGTCCAGAGTGGGACGATGAAAAGGGATCATCTGAAATGGTGCAATCATAACACAATTACAAAGTCCATTCCAGCATTCTGCCAAATTTGCATACAGCATTTTAGCTCTGTAGGCCCAATAAGAATGAGGCACTGTTAAACTGTTTTTGTGTAGAGCTGAGAGTGAGGGGTTGTGGCAGGCAACAAGGTCATGTAGGTAGATGGTGACATCACAGTAAAGGTTTTGTCTGTTCCAGCATTGTTGAATGACCATGTTTTATTACAGGGGCCAGAGAAGTTACCTACATTGGGGCTTCTTTCACCATAAGCATGGAAATAGTCAGAGAAAATGGTGTTTGGTGAAAGGGGGGGAGAGGTTACCTAATATGGAGACTCCCATGGTGGAAGAGCTATTTTGCATATTAGAGGGGAAAATCTGCTAGTACTCAGGATTTCCTCGGTACAATAGACACCAAAAAGTGCCAATTTCACAACAAGCAGAGTAAGTTTTCAATTTATTTATATAGCGCCAAATCACAACCAGTGTCATCTCAGGGCACTTTACAAACAGAGCAGGCCTAGACTACAATCATTATTATTAATTACACCCAGTTCCACCGTGAGCAAGCACTTAGCCACAGTGAGTTTCATGCTGTTACAGTCAAATGAACTGTAGGGTTGACCATATTTCCAGTTGTTGCCTAGCTTTAGCACATGCTACACAGTCTCCTTCCATCGTTGTCTTGGGGGGTTTTCTGTCAAGCATTGTTTGCCTTGCCAGAGGCATCAGGAGGTAGTGAAAGACCACAGTATGGTGATCACAATGATGGTCAGAGAAACAATGATGCATGCTGTGAGTTTCATAAGGACATAATTTATACATATGTTATATACAGGTGAATTAGTGTATCAAATCCTTCTGTCTGTTGCCCTAATGTTGTTTAACTGCTGGAGCCTGGAGTGCAAGCAAAGCTCAATCAGTACTTCTCCTTCACAGTCACAAGCACCAGGGTAGGGGTGAGAATTACTTCTACCTGGTGTTAGGTGCAGTATAGCACATTTCGCCATCTGCTTTTACTGGCTCTGTGGTGGAGGTTGGACCTGCCGACAGAGGCTAGCATGTATCCATGTAGCTCTTTCCGCAACCTTTACTGCTGTGTGCATTGATAGGAGCACCTGGAATGGGCCATTTGACTTCTTTGACCTGCGGTACTTTCTTCACAAGCCTCTAATCAGAAATGCATCGCTGGGTTTGAGAGGTCGTTTGGCTGTGACAGAAAGTATATTCTTAACCCACTTGTGGATTTGAGACAGAACAGATCACAAGGTCTGAAAATATGTACCATGTTAATTTTGGGGTTTCAGGGAGTGGTCTGTTTAAAGGTCCCATTCCTAAATCAGGTTGTCTCCCAAAGAGGATTTTAAAAGGACTGTGATTAGTCTGTGCTTGCTTTCACATTCTTGCATACATTAGGACAATTTGGCAGTTTTTTCTTTCAAAGTGCCATTTTCTCTCCCTACAGCTCCCCTGCCTGCTGGGTGGTAGGAGCAATGTTGCCTGAAATCAATGCAGCAGAATAGCATCCAACAATGGAGCTACTTTGTCATGATTACCCATAGGTTTAAACATCTGACATTCTGAAATTTCCCCGGTGTCTGAAATTTCCCCGGTGTGGGACTAATAAAGGAAATCTAATCTAATCTAACAAATTCTAATCAGATTTGAGGAATTTTCTGTTTTCACAATGCACCAAAAATATGTACTACAACAAATGCATATCTTTACTGTGTATTTCCTAAATCACTTACTGTAAGTTTACCTAATGTTTATTTAGTTACACGCTATGTTCAGCTGGAAATTTAATTTTAAAAGCTTTTGTCAGTAGTGAGTGTATTACTTACTGGGTGGCATGGTGGCTTAATGGTTAGCACGTCACCTCACAGAAGAAAGTCTCAGGTTCAATTCCCGACCAGGGACTGTGTTGAGTTTGCATGTTCTCTCCTTGTCTGCGTGGGTTCCCTCTGGGTACTCTGGCTTCCTCCTCCCACCCAAAAACATGCATGATACACCTATCATGCATGTGTATGCATGAATTGGGAACTCTAAATTGTCAGTAGAAGTGAATGTGAGCTGTCTCTCTATGTGTGAGCCCAGCGACAGACTGGCAACCTGTCCTGCCTTCTGCCCCGTGACCCCTGTAACCCCGAAAGGGATGATGCAGTTGCAGAAAATGGATGGATGCTTACTCAAATCAATGTATCCCTTGAGATTTGTCCAGTTATACACTATTCTCAGATGGAAACTTAATTCTAATTAAGTAAATTAGTTAGTAAATGACAACCTTCACTCCCAATTTTAAAAAGCAATCACGGTATTTTACTGTTGAGAGTTCAAGACGCACATTTACTGTGTATTTCCTATATCTGACCATATACACAAACTTCATGTTTATGTTATTTTATACAATTGCTAAATAGTTCTGGTTTACATCCTGCCACACGCTGAGCTGAGAGGGGAGTCATGTTGGTGGTCCCGACCAACCTTAATTGAATGCATGTTTTTAAAAGAAATGTATTTTACAGCTGAGAGCTGAAGATATGCATATACTGTGTATTTCCTAATTCTTAAAACTCAGTGTCTTCATATTTATCCATATACACAGTATTCTCAGTGGGAAATTTTAACGGCTTTTGTTAGAAAATGACTTACTGGTAAGACTTGAAGATATACATTTAATATCTGTTTCCTAAATCTGAAGACTTACTGAAACTAAAGTCATTTTACCTTCTACCATTCTCAGTTGGAAACCTGTTTCTGAAGGCTTAGGTTAGTAAATGACAGTTTCAATGGTATTTGAATAAGTGTATTTTACTCTTTAAACTTGAAGATGAACATGTATTGTGTACTTCTAGTCTCTATTTTTAGTTAGTCAGTTGATTTATCATTCCATCCTTATGTACAACTTGTACAACCAACCAGTCAAGTCAGATGAAGTCAGATGGCTGTCCATCTAGAGCCAGGATCTGCCCAAGGTTTCTGCCTGTTAAAGGAAGTTTTTCCTTGTTTTTCCATCAACTGCAGCAAAACAACACCAGTGGGGTCTGGAGAGGCCTAAAAACCATTGACTCCCAGGCTGTAAGGGACCAGAGTTGGGTGAATGATCTGAATCTATTCTTCAGTAGATTTGATCAGTCACCTACCGCTGGCCCTGCCCAGTCATCACAGCTGCACCATCCCTCATCTACAACCCCAGTATACTGTCCCTGTCCCACCTCCATCTCCCTTCACATGACACTCAGCTCACCACCACCCACCACTGCACTTCCTGTAATCTGCACCCCAAGGGTCTTGACAGCTGCAGGCCAGTGGCATTGACATCCCACCTAATGAAGACCCTGGAGAGACTGGTCCTTGTCCACCTCCACCCTCTGGTGAGACTATCAGCGGACCCCCTGTAGTTTGCTTACCAGCCAAGCATTGGAGTGGATGACACTGACATCTTCCTCCTACACCAAGCTCTCACAGTATGTGAGGACACAGGACTGTGTGTCTGACACAGTTGTCAGCAGCACAGGGGCCCAGCAGGGAACAATCCTCTTCAACCTCTACACTGCAGACTTTTACTCACCTCACTGCCACCTGCAAAAGTTCTCTGATGACTCTGCACTCCACCTCATCATGGGTGGGGACAACAGGGAGTAAAGAGAACTGATGCCGATGTGGCGGCCCACCGGCTGCCATGCAGTGTTAGTATTTCTTTATAGTTATCTACACTACACATCATACACTTTCAAATAATGACACTACACATAGTCTTTTGTGTTCAGACAGTACAATCTTTATTTAGGACAGTTGTTTCTTATTTGGGTGCACACATTTTAGTTACATACTGTCTTATGATTTAAGTTGCAATTAATCCTTACCTTTGTTTTCTTGCCTGGACAAAAGACCTGAGTGCTCGGGGCAGGGGATTCTTAAGCCCTGCCACAGGAAATGGGAGAGGCCAAGAGTGAAGGGGAGAAGGGGGCGTGGAAATTCTTGGAATAGATCATTTCATTTTTGTTTATTATTATAAATTAGTCTTTATTTGTATCGTTTGTTGTTGTGCTGATAATTTAGTTGTGGGATTTTTGTTGTTGTGTGTAATTGTTTGTGGTAATACACCCTCTTGTGTCTGTCTTAGGCTAGCCTGACTGTATATATACCTCCCCTTGTGTGTCGTTTGTTAGGTCAGGTCTGTTAAGTTAAACCTCAATTGTCTTATTGTTAAGTTGACCTCATTCTGAGTTGGGCCCTAGTCTGTTTTGTATAGTTTGAAACTTTTGACTTTTCTTTTCTTTCTTTTTTGACTTTTCTATAGAATTACAACTTTGTCCTGCTGCCTGATTGTTCGATCCCTAACAGCTGTATTATGGACTGATGGAGCAGAATCTACCTGCTGAGAAGACTCAGTCTTTTGGAGTGCATGGGAAATTCTTGAGGGCCTTTTCTGGCTTGGTGGTGGCATTGGCAATTTTCTATGGTGTGGTCTGCTGGGCAGCAGAATCACAACAGGAAAAGACTAGAAAAAATGATTTACTATTCGGAGTTGAAGACACTTTCTGTTTGCCTTCATATTTATCAAAACGTACACTAATGGAAAAGTTGATTCAAAGAACTTTTGTTAGGAAATGACTGCTTTCACTATCAGTGCTTTTTAAGTGACTGCATTTTTCTGTACTGAGCTGAAGAAGCACATATACTATGTATTTCCACAATCTGAAGACTTACTGAAACCAAACTAATTATTCTGAGTTGGAAACCTGATTCTGACGGTATCCTAAGGAAATGACTCATTTCACTATCACTGAGGGAGTACACTCACTGAGTGACTGCATTTTACTGTGAGCTGAAGAAGCAGATAGCACTATATTTTCTAAATCTGAACAGTTACTGAAACCAAATGCTTTTTGCCTTCATAAACATCAACATGCAGAGTATTTAAGTTGGAAACTTGATTCTAACAACTTTTGTTACTTGTTTGCCACAGGGGATATTTGAATGAGTGCATTTTACTGTTTTGAGCTGAAGAAGAAGATATGCTGTGTAAATTATAAATCTGAACAGTTACTGAAAAGAAATTCTTTTTCCCTTCAACATCAAAATGCACAGTATTCTGAGTTGGAAAATTGATTCTAACAGCTTTTGTTAGAAAATAACTGTTTTTGCGACTGGAGCTATTATGAGAAATTACACAGATATATTGTGTCTGGTACCCGTGAGATTGTGAGAGTAAGGGGCCCAGGGTTAAAGGTTATTGTCTAAAAGTGAGGTGCCCCTCACTGTTTATCTTTTTTATTTTTCCCAGGGTTTCCTGTTATATACAAAGTTTTATGTTTGAGTATTGCCAGATGTTTTACCTTAGCTTTTCTGGTGGACAAGATGCATATAAGGCCAGCTCTAAGAGCAAATAGACAGACTTCCCATCTGGCCCCCGGAGGTTCTCCAGGTTTTCATGGAACCTGTTTTTTGATGCTGTACTTTTTGTAATAAACTTTTTATATACAAGTAAGACACTGTCGGCGGAGTCTTCCTTCAAACATCTTCAATGGCATCACCATTCAATTAACAACAGCATCTAATACGAAAAGGCCCATTAAAATGATGCAAATGATGCAAAAAGATGCAGATATACTGTGTATTTTCAAACTCATTTTCCCTTCAGCAACATCAAAATGTACAGTATTCTGAGTTGGAAACTTGATTCTAACAGCTTTTGTTAAGAAATGACGGCTTTGGCAACAGGGGCTATTTATGTGAGTGCTTTTGACTGATGTGAGCTGTACATGCTGATATCCTGTGTCAACGTCTGAATACTTACTGACACAAACTCATTTTCTCATGAAGAACATCAAAATATAAGCTTGTGGGGAGCCGAAGATGCAGATATACTGTGTATTTTCAACGTCTGAAGTCTTTCTGACAACAAACTCAAAATCTCAAGACTTATTCAAACCAAATTCATTTTCTGTCCAACAACGTCAGAATGCACAGTATTTTGAGTAGGAAACTTGATTCTAACTGCTTTTGTTAGAAAATGACAGATATTGCGAAAGGGCCCATTTAAGTGAGTGTGTTTTACTGTTCTGAGTAGAGGAGAAACAGTGCACACAATGGTCACTAGGGGGAGCAACTATCCTTGTCAAAATCTAAACACGTTCTCAAACCAAACTCATTTTCCTTTCAGCAACATCAAACTTCACAGTATTTTGAGTGGCAGACTTGATTCTAACAGCTTTTGATCAAAAATTACAGCTTTTTGTGACAAAGGTTATTTAAGTGCCTGCTTTTCACTGTTGTGAGTTAAAGAAGCAGATGTACTGTGTATTTTCAAAATCTGAAGATTTTCTCAACCCAAACTCAATTTCCCTTCAAAAACAGGAAAAATGCACAATATTCTGATCACTGCTATTTGAGTGAGTGCATTTTACTGTGGGGTGCCGAAGATACAGATATACTGTGTATTTTCACAATCTGAAGACTTACTGACACAAACTCATTTTCCCATCAAGAACATCAAAATGCACAGTATTTTGAGTTGGAAACTTGATTCTAATATCTTTCATTAGAACATGACAGGTATTTCGAAAGGGCCCATTTGATTGAGTGTGTTTTACTGTTGTGAGCTAAAAAAGCAGATTTACTGTGTATTTTCAAAATCTGAAGACTGTTAGCAAACTCATTTTCCCATGAAGAACATCAAAATGCACTATATTCTGCGCTGGAAACTTGATTCAAACAGCTTTTTGTTAGGAAATGACAAGATTAACTATCACTGCTATTTGAGTGAGTGCGTTTTACTGTGGGGCACCGAAGATGCAGATATACTGTGTATTTTCAAAATCTGAAGACTTTCTCAAACCAAACTCATTTTCCCTTCAGCAACATCAAAATGTACAGTATTCTGAGTTGGAAACTTGATTCTAACAGCTTCTGTCAAGAAATGACAGCATTTACTGTCACTGCGTTTGACTGAGTGCGTGTTACTGTTCTGAGCTGTGGAAACTCAAATACTGTGTATTTTCAAAATGTGACGTCTTAGGGCTTGCAAACTCATTTTCCCAGGAAGAACATAGTTGCACAGTATTCTGAGTTGGAAACTTGATTCTAACAGCTTTTGTTAAGAAATGACAGCTTTTGCAACAGGGGCTATTTACGTGAGTGCTTTTGACTGATGTGAGCTGTACATGCTGATATCCTGTGTCAAAGTCTGAATACTTACTGACACAAACTCATTTTCTCATGAAGAACATCAAAATGCACTATAGTCTGCGCTGGAAACTTGATTCGAACAGCTTTTGTTAAGAAATAATGGCTCTGGCAACTGGGGCTATTTTTACTGTTGTGAGCTGAAGAAGAAGACATACTGTGTATTTCAAAATCTCAAGACTTACTTAAACCAAACTCATTTTCCCTTTGGCGACAGGGGCTCTTTATGTGAGTGTATATGACTGTTGTGAGTTGTGAATGATCAAATGCTATGTTTTTCAAAATGTGAAGACATAGGGCTTGCAAACTTATTTTCCCAGAAAGAACATCAAAATGCACAGTATTCTGAGTTGGAAACTTGATTCTAATAACTTCTGTTAAGAAATGACAGCATCCACTATGACTGCTATTTAAGTGAGTGCGTGTAATGTTCTGAGCTGTGTATTTTCAAAATGTGAAGACTTAGGGTTTGCAAACTCATTTTCCCAGAAAGAACATCCTGTTGCACAGTATTCTGAGCTGGAAACTTGATTCTAACAGCTTCTGTTAGGAATTGACAGCTTTGGCGACAAGGGCTCTTTATGTGAGTGTATACGAATGTTGTGAGCTGTGAATGATCAAATGCTGTGTATTTCAAAATGTGAAGACTCATTTTCCTCTTGCAAACTCATATTCCCTTCAAGAACATCAAAATGCACAGTATTCTGAGTTGGAAACTTGATTCTAATAGCTTCTGTTAAGAAATGACAGCATTCACTATCACTGCTATTGAAGTGAGTGCGTGTTACTGTTCTGAGCTGTGGAAACTCAAATACTGTGTATTTTCAAAATGTGAAGACTTAAAGCTTGCAAACTCATTTTCCCAGAAAGAACATCCTGTTGCACAGTATTCTGAGTTGGAAACTTGATTCTAATAACTTCTGTTAAGAAATGATAGCTTTGGCGACAATGGCTCTTTATGTGATAATTAAATGACTGTTGTGAGCTGTGGAAACTCTAATACTGTGTATTTTCAAAATGTGAAGACTTAGGACTTGCAAACTCATTTTCCCAGAAATAACATCAAAATGCACGGTATTCTGAGCTGGAAACTTGATTCTAACAGCTTCTGTTAGGAATTGACAGCTTTTTGTCGACAAGGGCTCTTTATGTGAGTGTATACGAATGTTGTGAGCTGTGAATGATCAAATGCTGTGTATTTCAACATGTGAAGACTTAGGGCTTGCACACTCACTTTCCCAGAAAGAACATCCTGTTGCACAGTATTCTGAGTTGGAAACTTGATTCTAATAACTTCTGTTAAGAAATGACAGCTTTGGCGACAAGGGCTCTTTATGTGAGAGTATATGACTGTTGTGAGCTGTGGAAACTCTAAAACTGTGTATTTTCAAAATGTGAAAACGTAGGGCTTGCAAACTCATTTTCCCAGAAAAAACATCAAAATGCACAGTATTCTGAGTTGGAAACTTGATTCCAATAGCTTTTGTGAAGATATGATAGCTTTGGCGACATGGTCTGTCGACTGTTGTGAGCTGTGAATGATCAAATGCTGTGTATTTCGAAAATACACATTACTTGAGCATCCACAACTCACAACAGTCATATGCACTCACAGAAATAACCCCTGTCGCAAAAGCTGTCATTTCTTAATAGAAGCTGTTAGAATCAAGTTTCCAACTCAGAATACTGTGCATTTTGATGTTCTTGAAGGGAAAATGAGTTTGCTACCCCTAAGTCTTCACATTTTGAAAATACACAGTATTTGAGCTTCCACAGCTCAGAACACTAAGACGCTCTCACTCGAATCGCTGGGATAGTGAATGCTGTCATTCTTTAACAAAAGCTGTTGGAATCAAGTTTCCAACACAGAATACTGTGCATTTTGATATTCTTGAAGGGAAAATGAGTTTGCTACCACTAAGTCTTCACATTTTGAAACTACACAGTATTTGAGCTTCCACAACTCACAACAGTCATATGCACTCACAAAAATAACCATTGTCGCAAAAGCTGTCATTTCTTAATAGAAGCTGTTAGAATCAAGTTTCCAACTCAGAATACTGTGCATTTTGATGTTCTTGAAGGTAAAGGAGTTTGCTACCCCTAAGTCTTCACATTTTGAAAATACACAGTATTTGAGCTTCCACAGCTCAGAACACTAAGACGCTCTCACTCGAATCGCTGGGATAGTGAATGCTGTCATTCTTTAACAAAAGCTGTTGGAATCAAGTTTCCAACTCAGAATACTGTGGAACTTGACGTCCTTGAAGGGAAAATGAGTTTGCTACCCCTAAGTCTTCACATTTTGAAAATACACAGTATTTGAGCATCCACAACTCACAACAGTCATATGCACGCACAGAAATAACCCCTGTCGCAAATGCTGTCATTTCTTAATAGAAGCTGTTAGAATCAAGTTTCCAACTCAGAATACTGTGCATTTTGATGTTCTTGAAGGGAAAATGAGTTTTCTATCCCTCAGTCATCACATTTCGAAAATACACGGTATTTGAGCATCCACAACTCAGAACAGTAAAACACACTCACTCAAACAGCAATGACAGTGAATGCTGTAATTTCTTAACAGATGCTGTTAGAATCAAGTTTCCAACTCAAAATACTGTGCATTTTGATTTCTTGAAGGGAAAATCAGTTTGTTGTCGGTAAGTCTTCGGTTTATGAAAATACACAGTATATCTGCTTCTTCAGATCACAACAGTAAAACGCTCCCACTTAAATAGCCCCTGTCACAAAAGCTGAAGTGGATGAATAAATGGATGATGTTGTGCAATAGCATCTGCATCTGCTTCCACAGCGCACAACAGTAAAATGCACTCACTGAATAGCCCTGTTGCAAAAGCTGTCATTTCTTAACAAAAGCTGTTAGAATCAAGTTTTCAACTCAGAATATTGTGTATTTTGATTTTCTTGAAGGGAAAATCAGTTAGCTGTCAGTTATTCTTCAGATTGTGAAAATACACAGTACATCTGCTTCCACAGCTCACACAAAATGCAGTGACAGTGAATGCAGAATGTAACAATAAAACGCACTCACTTGTAGCAAAAGCTGCCATTTCCTGACAAAAGCTGCTAGAGTCAAGTTTCCAACTGAGAATATTACAGATAAAAGCATGTAGAGTTTGGTTTCCCTAAGTCTTTAGATTTAGGAAATACACAGTACTTTATCAAATAGAGCTGACATTGATGGCTATCATTAACTAAAAAGGGCTGGCAGATTTAAGTTTCCAGCTCAAACTTTTGTCTAAGTATTACCTGAATGTAAATTAATGTGATTTCATTCAGTATTTTGAACTGTCAACAGTCAAATATTTCAACATTAAAAATAAATATATTATGTTCTCACACAACACTGAAATGCATTGTTTAAAAAAGATAGAATACCATGCCATGGTTGTTAACTCCACTGTTGTTCTCGTTGTATGCAAGGATGATTCAAGGCTTCATGGTGTCCTTGGAGCTCCCAGTAGTGTCCCGACAATGCTTGTTCTTTAGGAGTACATTTCATCTTTCTTTGGGACAGCAGGAAACAAGAGAATTTGTGTCAGTGTAAATTAACACTAATAGAGAAAGCTGTCATTTATTTTTATAAGCATTTAGAATTAAGGTTACAACTGTGAATAGTGTGCATCTGGATAAATATAAAAGCAAATAGAGTTTGGTTTCAGTAAGTATTCAGATTTAGAAAATGTGCACTAAATATGATTCTTCAAAACAGAACAGTGTAGTGCACTGACTCAAATAACACTGATAGCAGAAGCAGTCATTTCCTGACAAAAGCTTTTCGAATCATGTTTCCTACTAATTGTATGCACCTTGATAAATATGAAAGCACTCTCTCTGCCCCAACATACATTGCTTTTCACTGTGAGGCATTGACAAGCAGAGCAAATTTCCATCTTTTGAGTACAAACCACCTTCAAACCCAGCAAATTCGTCTTCCTCATCAGTTGAATCTTCCTCGGCAGTTGAAGAATAGTCCTCATCATTTTCTCCTCTTCGTATGACACTTCCTCCTCTTCTGGTCCCTCTCATCCTCCACAGGGTTTCAAATGAAGAACTGATTAAAGCTCACATCAAAGCTCAGTTTGTTTTTTTGTTGTTGTCTTTTGAAGATGTAGATGACAGAACATCAAAGGGTGATGTTTAGCTTTGAAAGTGAATGTGTGTGTGTGTGTGTGTGTGTGTGTGTGTGTGTGTGTGTGTGTGTGTGTGTGTGAAACCAATGTCAGTTGGAAGTGCGGAATGTGTGTCAACTCGGACTACTAAAGTGCACTCATGCAAATAGCACTGATAGCGGAAGCAGTCATTTTCTTACATTAGAATCAAGTTTCCAACTGCGAACAGAGTGCATCTGAATAAATATGAAGACAAACTGAGGTTGTTTACAGTAAGCCTTCACATTTATGAAATACACACTAAATGAACTTCTTCAACTCAAAACCGCACCGACATCTCAATAACACTGACAGCAGTCATTTCCTAACGAAAGCTGTAACAATCAAGTTTCCAACTCAGAATAGTGTGTATGTAAAAAATATTAAGACAAACAGAGTTTCTTCCAGTAAATTGTCAGATTAAGGAAATACACACTAAATGTGCTTCTTCAACTCAAGAATAGTACAGTGCACTCGTGCAAATAGCACCGATAGTGAAAGCAGTCATTTTCTGACAACTGTTACAATCATGTTTCCAACTCAGAATAGTGTGGATCTTCTTAAATATGTCGACAAAACAAGATTTAGGATATGCACACTAAATATGCTTCTTTAACTCAGAACAGTAAAATACAGTCAGTGAAATAGCACTGATGTAGCTGTGACCCAAGCATTTAGAATAAAGTTTCCAACTGATAATAGTGTGTATCTGCATTGCATCAATATGAAGGCAATCAGCTTTGTATAGGACAGTTTTAAGATTTAGGAAATCCACACTAAATTTGCATCTTCAATTCTCTAAAACAACTCTAAAACAAGCACATTCAAATCAAACTCATAGTTAAAGCTATCATTTACCAACCAATGCCTTTAGAATCAAATTTCCACCTGAGAATAGTTATCCTTTCACACAAAAATGAAATCCATTGTATAAAAATTGCATTACCTTGTCGAGGTTGTTGGCTCCCCCTTTGTTCTGGCTATAGTCCAGTGTGATTTGGGTCTTTTTGTCTTCCTAGTAGCTCACAACAGTATCCTGATGAAGAGTGCTCTTATGAGCACATTTCTTCTCCATTGTTTTGTCCAGTTGGAAACAATAGCATGTGTCTCATTGACAAGCGGAGCAAATTTCCATCTTTTGAGTATAAACCACCGTCAAACCCAGCAAATTTCCTCATCAGTCAAATCTTAACAGTTGAACAATAATCCTCGTCATTTTCAGTTTTCTCCTCTCCGCATGACACTTCTTCCTCATCTGCAGGTCTTCTGGCCTCTCTCATCCTCACAGGGTTTCAAATACAGAACTTCTAGTGCAGTCGAGCGTCCCTTCAATGTTCAGTGTCAGACTGAAATGTGACAGGCCCCCTGAAAGATCAAAGATCACATCAAAGCTCAGTTTGTTTTTTTGTTGTTGTCTTGTGACGATGTAGGTAAAAGAACATCAAAGGGTGATGTTTTAACATCTTTAGCTTTGAAAGTGAATGTGTGTGTGTGTGTGTGTGTGTGTGTGTGTGTGTGTGTGTGTGTGTGAAACCAATGTCAGTTGGAAGTGAAGCATGTGTGTCAGACAAGTGACGGTGAGGTGTACGTGCCTGTTAGACGGAAGTAATCTGGATATATTGTGTGTGTGCATGTGTGTGCAGGGGTTTGTGTGGCAGTGCTTCTGTAGTCATTTACTGAGAGCACAATAGTGTTTGCCCCTTTGGCCCACTGGCTTTTGTCCAAGCTTTTGTCCAACATAGATGCTATATTTGTGAATAAAAAAACCCACAAAATCTAATTTAGCTAATGGCAAAAAATTATATTTACACAAAATATGACAAGAAATCAAATCACATCTCATGGAACATTTTTTTTTACCTTAATAAACAAGAAGGTTAAATAGCATTTGATTTGATTTGATTTGATTTAAAGGCAAATCAAAGCTGTGCTGGGTCGTCCACATACTTGTCTATATGTCAGAAGACCTGTTTAAACAAGGACTGATGGATGTGATTTTTGTGTAGTGGTCAGACAGGAGCCTGTCTGTGGTTAAGGATTTTTAGATTAACAGCAAAATTTGCATCTTTTGCACAACATCATCCATTTATTCATCCACTTCAGCTTTTGTGGCTTTTGTGTGTATTTAAGTGGGTGCGTTTTACTGTTGTGAGCTGAAAAACCAGATATACTGTGAATGTTCAAAATCTGAAGACTGAAATAAAACTCATTATCCCTTCAAGAACATCAAACTGCTGAGTATTCTGAGTTGGAAACTTGTTAATAATCTTTTGTTAAGAAATGACAGCTTTGGCGACAGGGGCTATTTAAATGAGTGCTTTTGACTGTTATGACCAGTGGATACAGATATACTGTGTATTTTCAAAATCTGAAGAATGACTGTCAGCACACTCATTTTCCCATTAAGAACTTGCACATTATTCTGAGTTGGAAACTTGAGTCTAACAGCTTTTGTTAGGAAATGACAAACTCATTTTGCCTTCAACATCAAAATGCGCAGTATTATGAGTTGGAAACTTGATTGTTCTCTCTTATTCGTGTGAGCTGAACAAGCAGATACACTGTTTATTTTTAAAAATTTGAGGACTTACTGAAACTCAACTCATTTTTCTATCAACAACATCAAAGTGCGCAGTATTCTGAGTTGGAAACTTGATTCTAACTGCTTTTGTTAGGAAATGACAGGAATTGCGACAGCGACCACTACTGATATACATAGATATATGATATATATGTGTGTTCTCAAATTCTGAAGACTAACTGTAAGCAAACTCATTTTGCCTTCAACAACATCAAAATGCACAGTATTCTGAGTGGGGAATTTGATTCTAACAGCTTTTGTTAAGGAATGACAGCATTCACTATCCCAGCTGTTTGAGTGAGTGTGTGTTAGTGTCATGGGCTCTGGATGCTGATATACTGTGTATTTTAGTGAGTGTGACTTCCTGACATCAAACTCATTTCCCATCAACAACATCAAGTTGCACAGTATTCTGAGTGGGAAATTTGATTCTAACAACTTTTGTTAGGAAATGACAGCTTTTGTGACAGGGCCTGTTTTAGGGAGAGCGTTTTACTGTCGTGAGCTGAAGAAGCAGGTATACTGTGTATTTTCAAAATCTGAAGACTGACTGAAACTCAACTCGTTTTCCCTTCAACAACATCAAGATGTGCAGTATGATGAATTGGAAACTTGATTCTAACAGCATTTTTTAGAAAATTACAGCTATTGCGAAAGGGCCCATTTTAGCGAATGCGTTTTACTGTCGTGAGCTGAAGAAGCAGATATTTTGTTTATTTTCAAAATCTGAAGACTGACTGAAACTCATCTCGTATTCCCTTCAACAACATCAAAATGCGCAGTATGATGAGTTGGAAACTTGATTCTAACAGCATTTTTTTAGAAAATTACAGCTACTGCGAAAGGGCCCATTTTAGTGAGAGCGTTTTACTGAGCTCTGGATGCTGATATACTGTGTATTTTCAAAGTATAAAGTCGTAATGTCAGGAAACTTATTTTTCCATCAAGAACATCAAGTTGCACAGTATTCTGAGTTGAAAACTTGATTCTAACAGCTTTAGTTAGGAAATGACAGCTTTTGTGACAGGGCCCGTTTTAGTGAGAGTGTTTTACTGTTGTGAACTGAAGACGCACATATACTGTGTATTTTCAAAATCTGAAGACTTCCTGAAACTCAACTCATTTTCCCTTCAACAACATCAAAATGTGCAGTATTATGAGTTGGCAACTTGATTCTAACAGCATTTTTTTAGAAAATTACAGCTATTGCGAAAGTGCCCATTTCACTGTTGTGAGCTCTGGATATACTGTGTATTTTCAAATTATGAAGACTTAATGTCAGCAAACTCATTGTCTCATGAAGAACATCAAAATACACTGTATTCTGAGTTGGAAACTTGATTCTAATCGCTTTTGTTAGGAAATGACAGCATTCACTATCACTGCTGTTTGAGTGAGTGTGTTTTAGTGTTGTGAGCTCTGGATGCTGATATACTGTGTATTTTCAAAGTATGAAGACTTAATGTCAGCAAACTCATTGTCTCATCAAGAACATCAAAATACACAGTATTCTGAGTTGGAAACATGATTCTAATCGCTTTTGTTAGGAAATTATAGCATTCACTATCACTGCTGTTTGGGTGTGTGTGTTTTAGTGTTGTGGGCTCTGGATGCTGGTATACTGTGTATTTTCAAAGTATGAAGACGTAATGTCAGCAAACTAATTTTTCCATCAAGAACATCAAGATGCACAGTATTCTGAGTTGGAAACTTGATTTTAACAGCTTTTGTTAGGAAATGACAGCTATTGCGAACGGGCCCATTTTAGTGAGAGCGTTTTACTGTCGTGAGCTGAAGAAGCAGATATACTGTGTATTTTCAAAATCTGAAGACTGGCTGAAACTCAACTCGTTTTCCCTTCAACAACATCCAAATGCACAGTATTTTGAGTTGCAAACTTGATTCTAACATCTTTTGTTAGGAAATGACAGCTTTTGCGACAGCTGCTTTTGAAGTGAGTGTGTTTTACTATTGTGAGCTGAAGAAGCAGATACACTGTGTATTTTCAAAATCTGAAGACTTCCTGACATCAAACTCATTTTCCCTTAAACAACATCAAAATGCACAGTATTCTGAGTTGGAAATTTGATTCTAACAGCTTTTGTTAGGAAATGACAGTTTGTGCGACAGGGGCTGGTTACTTGAGTGCGTTTTATTGTTGTAAGCTGAAGATGAAGGTATACTATGTATTTTCAAACTCTGAAGACTTACTGAAACTAAACTCATTTTCCCTTCAACAACGTCAAAATATACAGTATCAAAATGCACAGTATTCTGAGTTGGAAACTTGATTATAACAGCTTTTTTTAGTAAATGACAGCTATGAATGGACCCATTTTCCCTTCAACATCAAAATGCACAGTATTCTGAGTTTTTCAGTAGAACAGCAGAATCCTAATTATGACTACTGTAATCAGTACAATAACAACAAAGATATTAGTAATATAATAATAATAAATGGTAGCAGTGATTAGTGAGCAGGTAGGAGGAGCCAGGCCACAGATCAAGTGTACCGTCTGGTCCACCAGACCACCAGAGTTTGTACCGCCCTGGAGCCACAGGTATCTGTATAGAGATATATACAGAGAGAGAGACCAGAGAGAACAAGCAGAAGACTAACACAAAGTTGATGACATTTGGAATGGTTTACAGATGCGAGAATGAGTCTGAGGAGAGAGAGGGGAGAGAAGTGTGGAGATGATCACGGGACGCCCCGCAGCAGACTAGGCTTACAGCAGCATAACTTAGGGATGGCATTAAGGAGTAATTTAACTAAAGCTAGCACTAGGTGTAAGCTTTGTCAAACAGGAAAGCTTTGAGCTCAATTTTAAAAATAGAGAGGGTGTCTGCTTCCCAAACCCAAACTGGCAGCTGGTTTTACAGGAGAGGTGCCTTGTAGCCATGGCTTGGCCTCCCATTCTTTTGAAAATTCTGGAAACCACAAGCAAACCTGCATTCTGGGAGTGAAGCAATCTGTTGGTATAATATGGCATAAGCATGTCATTGATATACAATGGAGCTTGTAAGTAAGGAGATTAAAGGCCTTGTAAGTAAGGAGAAAGAATTGAAAATCTCCTCTGGACTTTACACACAGCTAAGTCAAGAGATACAGAAATGTAGTTTCTTTTTCTAAATCCCATCAGTACTCTTGCTGCAGCATTTTGAATTAGTTGCAGGCTTTCCAGTGAGTTAATTGGATAATAATAATGATAATGAAACACAGTAGTCCAGTCTTGACGTAACAAATGCATGACTAGTTTTTCGGCATCACTTTGAGACAAGATGTGCCTAATTTTGGCAATATTACTTGATTTACTGTTTATTCATAAGAATAATAATGCAGATTTAATGATTGAAAAACTGTCTTACTGATCATATCTGTTGCACTTTAAGCTGAATTTACTACATCACCTGAGCTGCTCCTGTTCATTATGTTCTACCTTCTGACTTAGAAAATGAAATGTATGCTGTTATGTAAACTAATTATATACCACATCTGTTATGGTTACGATGTACCATCATTTATTTAGTCTTTCACTGGTCATTTGTTTCACTAAACATCATTTATTACCTACAACCATACAGCTGTAGCCTAATGCTTAACCCACAGATGCTTCCAGAAACTCATAACTGCTGTTGTCACAGGAAACAGGAAAGCACTAAGGGATGTACCCAAATGCAGACACAGAACACAGAGTAAACAATTCAAAAGGCTTTAAAACAAAAAAATAATACAAAGCTTACAGGGGTTAAGGCAGACTGAAAATGTTCAAAAATCCAACTGAAAAACTGAAGAAAACTAAAGAAACACTGGGGACTATAATGCTCATGTACATTCAAAACTCTAACAGAGAACAAAGAGAATGACTTTATATAACTATAAATAGACACGCACATAGCAGGGACAGAAGGCTAACAGGACAAAGGTGAAACAGATCAAATGAGGACCCATGGAACAGTGACACTGATGGTGAACAGGAAGCAAGTAGAGAGACAAGAGGGAAAAAAAACTACAGCAACCTGCAGCCTCTGCCTTCATCCTCCTTAGCCTGCAGTTTTTGGCACAAAGGTACGATTCAAACCTTCACTTACAGTAACCTTAAAAAAAAAATCTGAAGCCACCATCTACAGCCTCCGCCTTGCCTCCATTTGCATGTGTCTTTATACTCAAACTGGATTTTCCTGCAGTTTCCTGTTTAGTTAAAAAAAAACACTCAGACATATAAAGTGATCATGTGTACTATGATGTATGACACTTTTTATTAACTTCAGTGATGTCAGTATGAACGTAAATAGTAAACCTCACAGTCCCATTGGACACAAGCCCCCCCCGATCTTATATTTTATATATATTCACACACCTTAGAAGAAGGCTCACTGCAACTTCTAACAGCAACTTCTAACTTGTGCACCGACAATAAAGGCTTTCAATTCAATTCAATTCAATTCAATTCAATTCAATTCAGTTCAGTTCAATTCAATTCAATTCAATTCAATTCAATTCAGTTCAATTCAAATCAGTTGCAGGTGTCATCAAATGTAAAGTGGCTAAACACTCCTAAAATACAGGAGTGTCTATGAGCACAACTGTCTGGACCAAAATTATCACTCATCCTTGAAGTCATGTATCATGTAGTCATGTGCTGATCCTCTATATAGAAAACAATCTGTCATATTAAAATCATACTCAATTGGTCATTTAGATGAATGCAAAAGTCTGACTCCAAAATAGTCCATAAAAGCTGATGTAGATGCAGCTGCTTCAGAGAACTGAGTTCTTTCTTATTCTGAGTGAACCATTATATTGTGTTTTTTCTCAGTAACTGTGCTTTAAATCACTGTACTTCAATGCTAAAATACATAATGAGACAGTTTTATTTGCTCCCTAGCTTGGATGTTGTTGCCGTCCTTCACCAAATGAGGGTGCAGCAGGGCAAAACATGCAGGGAGAATAGTCAGAATTGAGGAGTTGAAAAACACTGAGAAAAAACACTGAAGATGATTTTTTAAGTTTGCATGTGTACCAACATGCATGATTAGTACTTACAAGCACTAATGTGTCCTGTAACGCCAGTGTACTCTACTGTGAACACTGATGTGGTAAAGTGGAACTACATTTTCCCCAGAGGAGAAAACTATAAAAATTAAATCTTTGTGTGTTGGGCCTTAAGATATAGAATAGAATGCTTTTTTGTCATTGCAAAGCAGCAATGCAATGAGATTAAAAGTGCCACATCTGATCAGAGTTCAAGTATTTTAAAAATGTATATTAAAAACACACACCAGCCAATAGACGTGAGGTGATAAAAAGAAAATAAATAGATAATAATTACTGTAAAGAACAAAATTCAGGTTATTGTATGCAGCACTGTTCACAGATCTTATAGTCCAGGGATAGAAACTGTTTTTCAGTCTGTTTGTTCTGCTTCTTAAGCTCCTGTAGTGCCTGCCAGTGGGCAGGAGGGTAAACAGTTCGTGGGATGGCGGTAACTCCCCAGCTGCTCCAGGTACCTCAGTGCAGCATGGAGGGCTGTGTTGATGGTGTCTTCAGTTGATCTGTTTGCTCTGTAGGCGAACTGATAGGGGTCAAAGCTGGGAGAAGGCTGGCTTTAATGTGCATAGCAACAAGTGAGACTGCTGATGGCTGGCTTTTTGGGGACAGGGACAGGAGTGGCAGACTTTAGCAGGTGGGGACGGAGGCTTGTGTCAGGGAAAGGTTAAAATAAATATGGTGTTAGTGCACCAGCCATTGTGTACGTACATGCACAAACCCCATCCTCTGCTCTTACTGGAGTCTCTGTTCCTATTGTGCCGATGGACTGAGCGCCCTGCTAGCTTTGTTGATTTGTTGACCCTAATGTCAACCAATGTTGTGTTCACGAAACACTGAATTTGAAATATTTATATTTGTAGATACAAGGTGCAAGGGTTTTCTGCACACATCAAATTTTGTGGATAAAATCTTCCTGTAATCTGACTCATGTTATGATTGAATTTGAAAGCAGCCCTCTATTGCTAAAAATCACATAGGCCAACATTTTTAAAATAGTAAAACTTGAACACCATTTCTTAAGCAGTACCCTTCCTTTCTATGGTAACCCAGCAACCAGCATTTCCATCTAAAGAAAAACAAAGCTGCCACCAGCCACATTCAAAACAAGATTTTAAATCACAACTCATGCCCTGTAGCTGAATGATGGTCTGACCCTTTATCTGATGGTTCACAAACCGTTTATACTTGAGCAAATAAAGAACTGTTGCTCTACCTAGACAGTGAAAACACTTGAAAAACGTTACTCGAAAAGCAGCGAGAATTAACATAAAATCTTTTACAGTACTGTGGTGAGCTTTATTAATTAACACAGTACAATACTTAACAAATGTAACTTGTTCAGATATAGCCTCTGATAACGTAAATCACTATTTGCATTGTAACCAGCTGCTAAATAAACAAAATATCCGTTATGTTGAACGTTTACCTGACAGGTTAACATTCATTCAGACACACTTAAAAATATACGGGACGGGGTTTTTGTTTTGCTTTTTTCATTTTTTTTCTTTCCGCTATGAAGCCTTCAAAATAAAAGCTCCGACTTGGACTAGAAAAACAAAGCTGACCAGCGATGTTCAAAACAAGATTTTAAATCACACCTCATACCCTGTAGCATCCCATCCTGAATGATGGTCTGACCCTTTATCTGATGGTTCACAAACCGTTTATACTTGAGCAAATAAGATACTGTTGCTCCACCTTTCACAATTGAAAACACTGTTATGAAAATCAGCAAAAATGAAGATGTAATCTTTTAATGTGCTTTGGTGAGCTTGTTAAATTAACACAGTACAAAAACCAAAGAATTATTTTATTTTTTATTTTGTAATAATGAAATTCACCTCATTTTTTTTATTTATCTTAGTGACAGTCTTTAATATAGCATCTTAACTTAAACATGAAATATTTAAATCATCTTGGGTGTATGCACAACCAGATGTTTGTCCTGCTGCCTGCAAGAGCAACTGACATGGTTGAGACTATATATTATCTTATAGACACATTATACATTACAAATTATACAATATATAATTATACAAATTATTTTTACTGCAGTCAAATGCTTGTTTGAGTGTATATAAATGGTGTTGGTCTGTTTGGCTCATAAGATAAAGGACATATATTTTTTTAATATATAAGGATTTATTGGGTCCTGAAGGAAACATTTTAATTATTATTTCTCCTCTGGCCTCTCTCCTCCTTACCTCTGCTCCCTCAGCCAAACCGCATTGTCTGATTACATTTCTTTTTAACAAAATATATGCAAATTCATTCATTTAAAATTACAATATGTATTTAAAGCAAATACACATATTAATAACAAGAACCATTAGTATTAAACAGGAAAACATTCAACTAACAGTGAAATATAACTCCACTAAACTATAGAAACTAATATACAAGAAATGAAATAGTGACACCAAATGGGCAAATAAAATAATGCTGTTGAGTTGACTGACTTAACAGAAACAACATAAATTATAAACTTATAAACTTTGACAAAGGAGAACACATACCTGAAGAAAACATTTTAATACATTATTTCTCCTCTGGCCTCTATCCTCAATACCTCAGCCCCCTAAACATGCAATATAAAGTTTATATTTGGGAAAAGTACGCTGCAAAATCTACTACATAGACCCATGACACTGATTGGAACCAGAAAACAACAACTGGGCCAAAACTGCTGATTTAAAACACCTAAAACTAATATTAATGATGAAAACATCACAAAACAGCCTGGTTATGTAAAAATTGTAACAACAAACATTATAGGCCAAAGGTTACAACATAAACTGTTACATTTTCAAAAGAAAACAATGAAACACAACAGCAGCATTTTCCATGACTTACTCTCAGCCATGCAAAACTGCACTGTGAGAGCCAGCTAGGAGGAGCTATGGAAAGTTGAGAGGACCAGAAGAGGCGAATGCACTAGCTCCCATAGGAAACATGAAAAAAAAAGAAGTAATAATTGATAACATAACAATAATAATAATTAAATTATAAAAAACAACTGTCAAATACATATTAAAAATAATATTTAATGAAGTGCATTTTCAACTGTTACAGATGGATTAGGAAGTTGAAAGGTGTTAAAATGTTTTGTGAACTCTCACTTTCTGTCGTCCTCTTTCTCTCTCTTTTTCCCTTTCTCTTTCTGTCCTTTCTGTCCCCAGATGTAAAGTGCCCTGAGATAACATTTGTTGAGATTGGGAATTATACAAATGAAATTGAATTGAAGTTTATCTGTCATTTGTGCATATGTAGTAGAGAACATTGTACAAAGCTAGTCCTGTTCAAGCTTTACTGATGTAAACAAATCTTGTAAAAAACATCTACTGTTGCAACTACTGTAAATAAATTTTATTTCACTGGGGAAAAATGGTAAATACCACTGTTGACGTTGGTGGTGGAGCACACAGGTTCTTAAAAATACAAAATAAATTAGATTTTCTTATTGAAAAGTGTCCATGTGCGTGTTTTAAAATTGTACTCAGTAGTTGTAGTTAGGGATATGTGATGTGATGGTAAGTACCAATTAGGGCACAGTGCCTCTAGTATCCTTTTGTTTGTGGCCTGAGGATTTAATTGAATGTACAAGACTGGAATCTTTTCCATTCACAAAATTAGATTATATCTTTTCAGTTCTATTCAGTTCAATTAAATGTTATTTATATAGCATCAAATCACAACCAAGGTTATCTCAGGGCACTTTAAAAACAGATACGGTCTAGACCACACGCATTATTATTATTATTTACAACTAATATTCCCAACATGAGCAAGCACTTGGGGGCAAGGAAAAACTTTCTTTTAACAGGCAGAAACCTTGGGCAGATGCTAGCTCTAGGTGGCTGTCTGTCTGCCTTGACCAGTTGGGGAAAGGACAATAATATACGACAATAATAATAATTCTATTTATTTAATAACAACAACAACAACAATAATAACAATAACAACAACAATAATAATAAATAGGCAGGTCGGTGGAGCCAGGCCACAGATCAAACATGCAGTTCCAGAGCCAGAGATTCCTGTAGAAAGGTATATAGACAGTGAGATACCAGAGAGAAACAAGCACAAGACTATGGGAGAGAGAGGACACAAAGTTAATGAAATGTAAAAATGGTTTACAAATGTTAGAATGGGACTGACATGAAAGAGACAGAGAAAAGAAAAGGAGAAGTGTGGAGATGATCATGCAACGTCCCCCTGCAGCCTACGCCTATAGATAGACAGATAGGTAAATCCAATTGTGTGTCAGATGCGATAGAAAGCAAAGAAAAAGCACAGAAGCCATGTTTATTAATCCCGAAGGAAATTCAGGAAAATAGCAGCATAATAGAACAGTATAGAATAGAAGTACTTTTAAAAAACCTACAGCAGCACAAAACAGAAAGGAGAAATAATGACATAAAATCAAACAAAAGATAAAAACAAAATAAGATAAAATATCTCTCCAAATATAATAAAATATAGAACTAAAATATTTACATAAATAAGTGAATGTGAACAAGATGTGCTAAAGTGAATGATGTGCAGGCAGAAAAACAGCAGGTGTACAGAGTGAACAGTAGTGACAGTGGTATTAGATGGAGATGACTGTTCACCACCGCAGTGGTGAGCTGTTGTAGATTCTTATAGCAAACTGGAAATTATTATATATAAAATAATAATTATAAATTATTTTTTAAACCATTCTCCAACAGCAGAGCACAGCACATCCCCTTCTTGTATACAGCATCAGTGTTGGTACTCCAGTCCAGTCTGCTGTTCAAGTGAACACCCAAGCACTTGTAGTGCTCCATCACTTCAACCTCCTCACACATGATCTTAATGGGCTCAATTTTGGCCCCCAACTGACGGATGGTTCAGAGATTACCTCAGCCAGTTTTGTCATAGGCATTATTTAATACCAATATCTATAGGTTTAACTGTTAGTAACTACAGGTTTAGTTATAATAATAACTAAAGCTATGATTAGAACTAGCAGTAAGCTTTGTCAAACAGGTGGGTTTTCAGCTTAATTTTAAAAGTAGAGAGGGTGTCAAAACTGGCAGCTGGTTCCACAAGAGAGGTGACTGATAGCTAAAGGTTCAGCCTCCCACTCTATTTTTGGAAATTCTGGGAACCAGAAGCAAACCTGGGCAAAGCAATCTGTTGGGGTAATATGGAATAAGCATGTCATTGTTATACAATTTAGCTTGGCAATTAAGGGCCTTGTAAGAAAGGAGAAGTATTTTAAAATCTATTTAGGACTTTATGGGGAGCCAATGAAGAGAAGCTAATACAGGAGAAATATGATCTCTCTTGCTAATTCCTGCTGGTACTGTCGCTGCAGCATTTTGAATCAGTTACAGGCTTTTCAGCAGGTTAATTGGACATCCTTATAATAAGGAATTATAGTTGTCCAGCCTTGAAGTAACAAATATATGGACTAGTTTTTTGGTATCACTTTGGGAAAGGATGCTCCTATTCTTGACAATATTACGCAGGTGAAAGAAGGTAGTCCTAGTGACTTGTCTAATATGTGAGTCCTGGTCAAACATAACTCCAAGCTTCCTCACGGTTGAACTGGAGGCCAAGGTAATGCCATCCAGAGTACCTATATGGTCAGATAAACTGTTTCTGAGCTATTTAGGACCAAACACAATAGCCTCAGGTTTGTCTATGTTAGGAGTAAAAAGTTCATCCATGCCTTTATGTCTTTAAGACATGTCTAAAGTCTGACTTTAGATCGTTAGATCTGTTTCATCTGACTTCATAGATAAAGATAGCTGTTTACCATCAGCATAGCAATGGAACTTTATGCTGTGCTTCCTAATAATGTTGCCTAGGGGAAGCATGTATAAAGTGAACAGTAATAGTCGAAGGACAGAATCCTGTTGAACTCCACAAATAACTCTTTTGTGCGTGGAGGAGTCATCACTGACATAAACAAACTGGAATCTTTCAGATAAATGATTTAAAACAGCTTGGTGCTGTACCTTTACCCCTAATGACATGCTACAATCTCTCTAGTAGAATACTGTGATCAATGGTGTCAAATGCAGCACAAAGGTCTAGCAAACAAGTACAGAGACGAGTCCATTGTCTGAAGCTTTTAGGAGGTCATTACCTTAACCAATGTACCTTAACCTTAAACAGATTATCATTATTTCATTATATATACTTTTTGTGACATTTTTGTTGGTGGTGTGCTGTGGGATTTTTTTTCTTTAATGTAAAATGTGTACCATTGCTCAGAAAAGGTTGGGAAACACTGTTCTAACTTTAAATAACTGTTTTGCAACAGCCTTTCAAGAATTTTAGAAATAACACGGAGGTTGGATATTGGTCTATAGTGCGATAAAACACCAGGGTCAAGAGAATGCATTTTGAGTTAAAGGGGACATATTATGAAAAACACGTATTTTCTTGCTCATACGTATTTAAACTAGTAGCCCCTCAGCCTACCAACTCAGAGAATGAGGAAGGCAAACAACCCTACAGCCCACCCACTGGTAAAAGATTCAGCTTATGTCGTTACGTAACGAGTGATTTACATAGGCTGTCCTCCTCTGAGTGAAACCACTTCCTTGAGGAGTCTGAGAGGGGGCATTCATCCCACTAGGTGACGTTCGCTGTTTCAAGTGGTAAGCTAGCGGTGTGGTGCGATGTTGTTGGTCAGAGCCAGACATGCAAAGTGCTCTGCTGTTGGTTGTAAAAACCAATACAAATGCCTATATTCTCTCCCAGCCCCAGTAGAGCAGAGGAGACCATGGTTGCTTTTTTTTTTTTTTTTTTTTTTTTTTTCCCAAACCATTTCCTCCGCTGTTCACGGACAGATTCTGGGTCATAGCTATAGTGTACAGCCGTGGGTTGTTTGTTAGGAGCGCTAGACATGTTGGATACCGGTCCTGCACTGCTCTGCACCCTCCCCCTCCATACATCATTCAGGCAGCCAATCAGTGCAGTGCCTCATTTTCATAGCCTCCCCGCCCACTCAGAGCTCCACATAGATAATGAAGGTAGAGAATGGGAGACTGCAGACCCTCCTCAGAGGCTGAATTTTAGGTTTTTTTATGCAAAAAAATTCAAAAGCTTGTTTTTAAGACCTGTTTAAAACAGTTCTCAGTTGCCATAACATGTCCCCTTTAAGGTTTGATTACAGCAACCTTAAAAGCCTGTGGAACAACTAACGACAGATTGGTCTGAACTAATATGTAAGTGTCAGTTAAAGCCAAAACATCATTGAGAAGTCGAGATGATTTTAGGTTTAGATCTAGTAATAGTTGAAGACAGTTCAGCGACATCTTTGGGAGAGAAATGCCTGACAGTGGGTGTTTTTATATGTTATGAGACTGTCTCTTCTAACTTAGTGAATCGCCACTTCCTTTCCAGCGTTTCTGTGATCTGGCTTAAAGCATGTATCTGCAAATCATAGCATGGAACTTGTTTCTTCTGGTTAACAGCTTTCTTTTTTAGAGGGGTAACAGTGTCAAGAGTTGTATGCAGTGAAGCGGCAGTACTATCAAAAGAGACAGATCAGATAAAAGAGGGTTTGGGGGAGTTACTATTACTGTACTATTCTAACTACAAAGGCTACCCCCCTCCCACATCCTCCAGCAGCAGCAGCACACTGGCAGAAGAGCTGAACAGCTTCTTTGCCCGGTTTGAGACCACCACCACATACCTGCAGTCACTGCCGCCCCCTGGTTCCAGCACCCCATCTCTCTCTCTCCAGGAGCACGAGGTGAGGAAAAACCTGAGAGCAGTGAACCCCAGGAAAGCTGCTGGTCCTGACGGTATCCCGGGGACGGTGATTAAAGCATGTGCAGACCAACTGGCAGGGATCCTCACTGAACTCTTCAACCTCTCCCTGACACATGCCACCGTCCCCACAAGTCTGAAGGCCTCCACCATCGTCCCCATCCCCAAAGAATCTGCCATAAACAGCCTAAATGATTACAGACCCATTGCCGTGACGTCTGTAATCATGAAGTGCTTGGAGCGATCAGTCTCCCAGCACATCAGAGACTGCCTCCCCCACTCCCCCGACCCCCATCAGTTTGCTTACAGGCCAAACCGGTCTACTGAGGATGCCATCGCCCTCACACTCCACACAGCGCTGAGCCACCTGGAGAACAAGAAGACCTATGTGAGGATGCTCTTCGTGGACTACAGCTAAGCGTTTAACACAATCATCCCGGACATTCTCTTCAACAAACTGCTCGAACTACAGATCCCCCTCCCCACCTGCAACTGGATTAAAAACTTTCTGTCGAGTCGCCCATAGTCTGTGAGACTCGGCCCCCACCACTCCTCCACACTCACACTCAGCACTGGTTCCACTCCTCATAAACGGAGAACAGGTGGAAACTGTCTGGGCGCCCTCATCTCTGCAGACCACTCATGGACCTACAACGTCAAGGCCCTGGTTAAGAAGGCTCAGCAGCGGCTACACTTCCTGCGTGTCCTCAGGAAGAACAACCTGGACACAAAGCTGCTGCTGGCCTTCTATCACTCCTCTGTGGAGAGCGTACTGATGTACTGTTTGGGTGTGTGGTACGCAGGCTCCACAGCTGAGGACAGGAAGGCAGTGCAGAGGGTCATAAACACTGCCCAAAAGATTAGCGGCTCCCCTCTGCCCAGTGTGGAAAACATCTCCACATCCTGCTGCCTAAGAAAGACCAAAGCTATCACAGGCGACCCCACACACCCTGCCCACCCCGTTTGATCTGTTGCCCTCTGGGAGACGCTACAGATCAACAAAGTCCCACACCAGCAGACTGAAAGACAGCTTCTTCCCCTGGGCCATGCGCACTGCAAACACCCACGGATACACACACACACTCACTCAGACACACTCCCATAACACACACACACACACACACACACACACACACAACACACCCCCTCAGACAACAACCAACCCAGTCTACCTCACTTTCTTCCATATATTCCATTCATATTTATTTATATATATATTTATCTTCATTGCACTACCACAGTTTACAGTATATGTGTATACAGACTACTTATCTCAGTTGTGCATATTGCACTTTCTCCATGTATTATTATACCCTCACCCTTCATGTCTCTGAGTACACTGTTTCTCCCTTGTTGTTTTTGGATTCTGCTATGCTCTTGTTTCTGTCCTTTTCTCTTAAAAAAATTGAGTCATGCGGTGTACGGTAGCCCTGAGGGAGCGCCCTCAATATTGTTGTACCCCCCCATGTATAATGACAATAAAGGACTATTCTATTCTATTCTATATGTCATATGTCAAAACAAGATCGAGAGTGTGATTAAAACAGTGAGTCGGTTTGTTTACATTTTGAGAAAAAAACAATTGAGTCTAGTACTGAAATGAAGTCTTAAGGCTGTCATTAGCGGCATCTACATGAATGTTGAAGTCGCCCACTAGAAATATCTTATCTGAAATAATAAAACAAATAAAAAGTCTGTAGTAAGCAGCAGGCAACAACAAATAGAACAGTTTTTTCTGTCTTAAAATTTGGATGCGAGAGGCTGAGAATGAGACTTTCAACAGAGCTGAAACTAGGCATAGGTCCCGGATTCATTAATGAACTTTAGTAGATTGCGGCCACTCCTGTGCCTCGAGGCATATGATAATTAATATGACTAGCGGAGGTTGATTCATTTATACTGACATATTCTTTCCCCTGCAGCCAGGTCTGAATAAGAGAAAATAAATCAATCTGATGATCGATAATCAAATCAAAAAAGGCCATGTCGTTTGCTGGACACCACCCAGACAATCAGCGGTGGAATAACGACATGCAGCTAAACATGTCTTCCCTGGTCAAATTGGGCAAGGGTCCAGAAAACTACAGAGTCTGATATTGTTTTGGCAAAGTTACACACCAATTCCACATGGTGATGTCCGATTGCCCTAAATAGATGTCATTACCACCGACATGAATAATAATTTTACTAAATCTACGCTTATCCTTTGCTATGCATTTAAATGTAGCCAGCAGAGCTTCTCACTACACATTTTGCAAAATGTAGCTGCCAATAACCAATTTCTTCCTCTGCAGGTGTGTTGCTGAGTGGGGAAAATCTGTCAAAAACGTACATGCTGGCCACGTTTCTTTCGGACTGCCACCCAGCCGCCCTGATTACTGGGGGATGGCTGACAGGAGCTATTCATTCTTCAAATCGCCTGTTTGATGTGCATAGAAGCAAGTAATGTGTACAAATGCTTACTTACTTAATTTTTGTATTCAGAATAATAATTCTGCAGGTGAAATACAACTCAGATAAAACTAATTCTGATTTCATGTGATGTTTTTGACATTGTTTGACATTACCTGTAACACACAACTTCTAGAAGCGTATGATCATTTTCCCCATACTGTAGTGTTAAAAAAGTTGACAAAACACACAGGAAGCTAATCAAGAGTTAAGCTTGCTGCCCCAGCCTGAGAAAAGACATGGAAGGCAATATTTGCTTTTCCATCAAATAAGGTAACACACACCTACTGCCATAACTGTTCACAGAAAAACCATGCTCCCTGCCTTGCCCCCAACAAATGGATTCAGTATTAGTTGCAGACTTATGGTCAGTCATTAAAACATGCTGTAGATGTTGCACGTATGGGAATGATGCTCTGGCCAAGTCTTGGTGCGGCACATTAACTTTTTTTATTCCTATGAAAACAGTGACAAAAGCACATTAGTCCTAGTCCTTAGCGTCTGTGTTGTTCTGCATTACTTGGACCGTCCTACTCTACTAGTGACCAGCATCAGCTTTCCAATACATTATACTACAATTACGGATATCAGAAACATTCACTGTACAGTCAGGTAATCCTGCTGTCAAAATATAACCCTGGGGCCGTAACAAGACCCAGACCAGGAATTCCCTCATAGTAAGTGTCTATACCAAATTTTAAACTACAGATCTATTTAGAATGTCTAAATAGCCTATGCCTCATTATTAAATGTATGGTTAATCCTTAATAAATGTTTCAGAGAGCAGGGACTGTATTTTTTTAAGTTTTACAACATTCATTTTTGGAAAAAAACATCTACTATTACACATTATCATGTCCTGTTTTACATGAGCCATAATGATTTAAGTTATTCCCAAATGAACTCTTCCACCTTCTTAACCTGGATTTATGTAGCCCACCCACTCAGTTCTACTTTTGTTACAAGATGGTTATGGTATACACCATTATACCTGGTACACTCTTTTTGCGTGGGTGGTGAATTGGTGAGAGCTACTAAATGTAAAACTAGGATCTATGTATACAGTTATCACTTAAGCATGACTCTGGCTGAGGTGCCAAGAAGCCAGGTAAACTTAATGCGTAGTGATACTGTTGAGCTGTAACTCCCTTGCATCACATTTAAACAGACTATAGCTCCTATTGTTAACCTTACAGTCACAGTTGTCATATTAACCATGACTCCATATCGACATACCAAGGTTTAAATTAACAAGCTGAACACATTTATTTAACAAGCACACAAAAAATAAAATTAATACACACGTTATGTTACCTCCATCTTTCATTTCGGTTATGATTTATTAACGTCTTACCTGTGAAAACAGTGACAAAAGCACATTAGTCATGGTCCTTAGCGTCCGTGTTGCTCTGCAGTACTCGAGCCGTCCCACTCTTAGTGATCGGCTTCAGCTTTCAATACATACACACGAGCGCCCTCTGCTGACCAACTGCTGTAATTGTATGAAACATCACCAGACCCGACAGAAAAAATAATAAAATTACACGGAAGTAATCAATATGGTAATTTTAACGTTCTAAGATCCTTAGCTGTTTTTAACGAGTTCAAATTTTAATTGTGGGGCAAGATATTTTATCAAGTTTTCAATGTCATTCAATGTCATGAATGGCTACATTTTGTAACAAATATGCTACAAATATAAAAGTAATGTATTTCAAAAACAAACCAAATACAAATAAAACAGTAAATCCTGCATTCCAAACAGCATACTGGAAGTTTTCTGGGAAGGGATGGCACTGAGCGGAACTGACCAGACAAGAAAGTTTGCTTGTTTTTGAGGTGGAATGACAACTAAAGAAGGGAATGAAGAAGCTTTGTGTTTTTTTTATAGTCAACAACAAACTTGTCTAGTCTCTCTGTCTGTCAGGTGCTCTATGTGAGCACACTTTTACATTGACACCAACTCCCATCCATGCTAGTTTCATGTAACCAAATACATATGTTATGTTTGCTGAATGGTTGGCTGTAATGGAATGCTTGCATATAGCAAGTTTACATCCATCCCTAAAGGAGGAAGAATTTCAACTACCAAATGGCCTGTTGCTGTGTTTGCTCCAACAGTTTTGTCTGATACTTTAAAATTTCCTGGCAAATCTTCAGCTTTGATGACAGCTCTTCTCCAGAGTTGGACAGAAATATCACCAGATTACCAGTTAAAGACAACACAACTGTTGGTTTTTGTTTTATTCAACAGCATTACTTCAGCATTAAAACTCTAGTTTCTTACTCATCCTCAGACTCACCCTCACTGTTATCTCCCTGTTCAGTGTGTGTGTGTGTTTTGTGTGTGTGTGTTCTGTCTGACCTGCTTTCTGCAGTCAGCGATTCACCGGTTTGTCATTTGAATTCACCAGTTGGGTGAAAAGTCTGTTGTTGATGTTCTCCCCTGCGTCTCCTCCAACCAGGTTATCGTTGAGCCTTGTTGGGACGAACTCGAGCCCAATGTTCGTTTGATCCACAGATGAAACATACATCTTCTCTCTGAGCTCCGCTTCCTCCACCCCCTCCTCTCTCTCCTCTCCATCCTCCTCGCTCTCCTTGAAAAAAATGCATCACACAAATCATAACTACGTTTCATCATTATTAACATCTGTAAAATAGACTTTTTGATGGGTTTCTTCTTCATCCCATTCCTTCCAGCATGAACTGCATGGTCCTTCACCTTTTGCAGATTTTCAGTTTCTCAGCCGACAAGATGTTTTCTAACATAATGACTGAAAACAGGTTTGAGTCTGCATAAGAACTTATTTTTTAGTTGTTCAGAGTAGCTATAGCTTAAACAACATCTTTTTGTGTCCATGCTCTGTGTATATACATTGTTTTATTACTACCTAGTGAATTTGGCATTAATTATTGGACACTGTTCAACAGAAGTAGTAACAGGAGGATTGTATACTTATACCACTCATAGTGACTCCAGTTGTCCTTGGAGCGTCTGTCTTTACTGGTATGCTGTGGACGTTATTTAAGTTTCCATGGGAGGAGGCAGATACTGAGGTGGGAGAGTAGGGTAGAGTGGTGTGGTGGCAGGAGAGGCAGAGGCTGCAGGAGGATATTGTGGCCCCGATCGCGGCTCGTAGGGAGGCAGAGGATTTTCATCAGGCTAATTCTTGGGGTTTTGGGGACCCCCTGGTCTTGTCGTTCGTCTCCTGTAGCAGATCTCATTGTCTTCATCAGTCAAGTATACTTTTGTCTGTTTACTGTCCCTTCTCTCTTTCTTGCCTTACTCAACCATTCTCTAACCTCCTTGTATCCATACTGTGTCCTTCTTTCTGTCCTTTCCTTTTTGAACAATCAAAATTATCAATCTGTTGCAATCATTCACATTCAATTTCCCTTAAAACTTAGCTTGAGCTAAGTTAAATTTGAGCTCTTAACCTCATTTTGGTAGCTACCTCTGACCTTCAGTAGACTCTGTCAGACCTAGGATTTTCTCTGCACTTCAACAAAACAGGGACTTTAACCCTGGCAAACTCTCAGCACCAAAGGGACAAAACCCTCTGGCGCACTTTCAGCACAGCAAGGACGAAACCCTGGAATTTTCTCTTCACTTCAACAAAGCAGGGACTTTAACCCTGGCAACTCTCAGCACCACAGGAACGAAACCCTCTTGCGCACTCTCAACACAGCAGGGACGAAACCCTCTGACGTATTTCTATGACTTTACTTGCCCTGCCCAGTATGAAAACTGGTCCAAGGGCCTAGAGCAACTTCTCTATCACAGTACTATTCCAACCAATACTGTGTGGGTGAAATTCAGATCTTACCCAAGTCTCTCGGTGTCTCTGGTTCGTAGGAGGTTGTCCCTGTCCCTCCCTGTTCGTAGGAGGTTGTCCCTGTCCCTCTCCTCCGGATGAGCAACCCTGCCTCCCTACAGCCAAATTCTCCTGGTTATTCTGGAGACGGCGGAGGATTTCTTTTAGTGTGGCGCGCCTTCGGTCACTTGTCGGGGAGAGAAAAGGAACAGCTGTAGACCTCCTTGGCTGGCTCTGCAAACTGTTAGAAAAATTTTGAATAACAAACACCAGTGAGACAAGAGAGACTTGTTGCTCTTGCAGCAAGGGAACAAACAGACAACCAGAGTACAGAGTTGTTCAAAGAACTTCTCTGGTCACACCACCTTTATACACTTCAGTTACACAAGCATCACATGTCAGATACACATGTATCAGGTATCAGATGTCATCCTGTCTTTATAGTGGTAATTTAATGACTCTGCCTGCTTAGTCTAACCATAAAGTTTCTGCATCTCTGGTGACATAGGAATTCCACTATGTCGGCCTTGGCAAAGGAATCCTTCCGTTTTGTCTTCAGGACTCCTATCTGTTGGCGCCTGTACTGTCAGTCCTTGATTAACAGTCACACTTAGAGATCATTATAGGTGTAAAAAAGGATAACTGCGGATCTAACAAGAACTCATATTTTGAGGGATTAACTTAAACACTAGGAATTTCTAAGACCACACAAGAGTACAAAAATTTCTTAAATCAAAGGAAGGTATATAAATTAATTAATTAATTAATTAAACACCTACACTTCATTCAAACACATCCTGTCTCTTGTGGGGTTTTTTTTACTTTTTAAATGTGCAACTAGGTAACCATCTAACCTCATCCAAACCATGACTTTTCCCTAGGCTTTTAGAGAAACTTTATACCAGGTATCAGCTGTTTCTTTGCCATGCCTGCTGAACTAAAATTTCAAGCACTTTTTTCTGTAATTAAATAAATTCAGAGGATTTGCAGCCTCTGCAGAGGTATCTATAGGGAGTATTTTGTCTTCTCTCTCTCTCTGCAATATCTTAAGCAAGTCAGAGCGGCAGCAATCTTTACCACGTCCAGTTCAGCTTCTTCCTCATGTTTAGAAAATGTTTTTACGGTAAAGTACCGGCAGCTGTGGTTGCCGAAACTCGACCATTAAATTATGGTAAAACATTTCCTTCATTTACGGTAAAAAAATGTTGATTTTACACTTAAAAAATGTGTTTAATTCGATATTTTACTGTGAAAAAAAAAGTTTTTACATTTAAAAAAACCCATTGTTTTACCTGAAAACTGACATGAAAATTTGTTATTTTTATGTTAAAATACCAGCAGCTATGGTTGCCAGAACTATACCGTTAAATTATGGTAAAACATTTTCTTCATTCACAGTAAAAAATGTATTGATACTATTGATTTAAAAAAATATATATCAGATGTACACATCTTTTAAATATACTTTAAATAACCAAAAATAAACCAAATAAACCAAAACAGACACAAAAAATATCCACCTTAAAATTTCCAAATATAGAAACTCTTTATTTGATATTTGTGAGGTGGTAAACCTCAGATATTTGAAGTTTAACATCACAAAACATCTATGAATGAGAAAAACATCATAGAGGTGTGTTCACAAGTTCAATTTGAAACTGATCCAATTTCAAAACCAGTGTAGTAAGCTGAACATGCTTTTTACTTACAAACTGTAACAATTTGACAAGAAGCCTCTATGCATATTGTGAGAACATTTAAGTGCACTATTTGGTACAAATCTAACCACAAAATGGTATCTGTGTACATACAGTGTATGATTTTCACATTATCAAAATAAAATCATCCTTGATGAGGAGCAAAGGTTTCAAATCTTGCATCATAAATCGAAAGAAATACTTTATGACTGCAAGGAATTTTTAAAAGGTAACACTTCACTTGAGTCTTCACAAATCATATACTTAAGGAATATCATGACATCCACCAATCATGGATTAAAAAACTACACCAGACTTCTCATCAGCATAAGGGTGTGTAGATAATGACTGCATTTAAAGTGTTTTTAAAGTGAACTATTCCTTTATGTATATGAATTGTATACCTCCAGTAAAATGTTTAATCCAAGACATTCCTGGAACTAGCAAGTTTACCTCAACTTGTTTAAAGTACAAAAATAATAAATAAACTAATAATAAACATGAATAAAAAAATAATCTTTAATGACAAGGGCTTCAATATAAATTCAATTTGGTACTCATTTCAATATAGGATGAGAGTCATACAATTTACTGTTGGCAGAACTTGTTATCAGGTAAAATGTTAGCCAGTGTCTCAAAGTGGGCTACAAGCTAACTTGAAAGTAAACAAGCCAAGAGTACCAGTGGGTGTTAGTATACCAGCAGAGAAAGCTTGCAGGTTTGGTTCAGTTTACTTACCGCACACAATAAGGCAGGGTGTTGGTGGCACATTCTCCATCTGAACCTCCTCAGGAAGGCTGGTCTTCTCCACGAAATGGAATAGATGCTCTTCCTTCTCATCAAAATGAGCCAGTAAAAGAAGCACCATCTGTATGACCTCTTCTGAGCAACCAGTGGACTGATCTCTTTCATTTTGAAGCTTGAGAAGAGCATCCAGAACATGTTTGTGTTTATGTGCATCAACATGTTTGAAGACGTTTAAAAGACTTGTACCTTTTTTGTTCACATTGCAAGGAAGGACTCAATCAAACTCAAGCCAGTCAGTTCCTGGAAATGTGCTGCCATACTGACTTTCTTAAACAATAATGGCCATTCCTGGCTCAATTTTTGGATGCTTGTGCCATTATTGATCTCTTTATGCTGCGTGAAATAGGTGGACTTGAGTAATTCTTTCACAGCATCTGAAGTGTAGTTCATCTCTTCAAACATCTTAATTTTTTCTTTTTTTCTAGCTGACTCTCCACAGTCTCAGGGAGTGGCAGATATTTCGGCATCCAGTTGACACAGCCATACGTGTCTTGAACACTTGCTCTTTGTTTCGGCAGGTCTCTGTGGTGTTGTGTTTGGTTGGATTCTTACAAATCTTCATCATCTCAGAGAAAACCCCCCTTATCATTTCTCAACGTAGTCGTGCACTTGGCCTTTTCTGTCTTTCCAAACTCTGCACTAATTCTTCAGAGAGCGTCTGCCATGGTATCTGAAAATAGTTTACTCAGGCGCAAGCAGATAGCAGCTTCCTGATGGTGATGATGTACCTGTAGATGATGCTGGTGAAGGTGTGACCAAGGAGGGAGAGGGAGAGGGAAAGGAAAGAAGAGACACTGGAGAAGAACATGGAGGGGCTGGAGTTGGAGTGGATGAGTCTGTAAAAGTACAACAAAAGAAATATACTTACTATAAGAGAAGTGTGCTGTGTTGTAGTGGCAATGTTTTACACTCACCGTTTAGGGCCCAGGCAGCAACCAGTCTTCTGGCTTGTATGGGCTTTAATACTGGCAGCAAGTCTCCCTCTGTAATGTACTGTAAGTCATCTGTCGTTACTGCACCAAGTGCCTTCAAACTATCTTCAGCTGACTTGACAAGTATCTGGTCTTCCTATTTAGTGTGACAAGACACTGTGCTTCAATGGGACAATCTGGTCTCCATTGTTTACATAATATGATGAAGGTCAATCAATTCACTGACAAGTCTGCATTCTAATCTTCCAGTGGCCTTTTTTACTGAGTACATGTGGTAGTGTGAAAGAAATTCCCCATCATACACTCTCATTAGGAAATTAAGTGCACAATCATCTTTCACGAGAATGAGGATGATTTCACCAAACTCCACTGAATCAACATTCTTTATGACAACAAATTGTCCCTTTCTGTAAATTATCCCATTATACTGCACATCAACAGGAATTTGTGTATTTCTTTCAGTGAAGCCAAACTGGAGGATTGCACCTTTAACTTGCTCACTGTAAAGCTCTGAGTAAAACAGTGAGCCTTCTTTTATTTGCAAGGCTGGAGGACTCACTAACCCAGCAGAAAGAAAGGCTTGAAACATCTGATGCCTCTCTGAAAGAGTCAAACACAGATTTTTGAAATTCTTCAGATGCCTTGTACATCTGAAGAAGTAGCTATGTTTGCTCTCAAAACGCATAGTCCATAGTCTAATGAGGGGGCCAAATTTCAGGATCAGTTCTAAATAATGCCGCAAATAATGGTGTTTAGGTCTCAAGTTGATATCTGGAAATAGAGCCTTCCTAGTTTCCATATATTTTTGGATGAGAACATCCAGATAGGCCTTGAAAATTTGCTGAGCACAAATCAAGTCAACAATGTCCTTAAGCTGCCAAATTAACTGCCACACATTATCTTGGTGGTCCTGCACTTTGTCTCCAATTATCAGTGGCAACAGTCTCAAGAAGTTCCAATTTTGGACAGCATGTCCACTCAATTTCAGTGTTTCAGGACTGACCTCACAAGGTTTGGAGCAAGCATCTGTTGTTTGTATTTGAACTGCTTGATTCGCCTGTTCAAAATTGTGTAGGTGAACCATTTCTTTTTTTTGATGAAGTACTTGAGGTAAAGAGCAACATCGTATGAGAGGACACCTTCGAAGATGTCATGACCGAGACAGGGGGGCATGCCATATGAACAAACATCAAAGTTTTGTAGAGTATTAAATACTGACCTGAACTTTATCCCTTGTACTTGTGGAGCATCCCCTGCTTCCAGCTGTTCACTTGCCGATCTGTACACTTCTGGAGTCCGCTCCAGTCCACAGATGTTAGGATCAGCACCCTGAAATTCAGTTCGAGAAATCAGACAATATCTGCAGAAGTACTCAGATGAACTGATATTTTCTGTGAAACCACCAATGGTGTGAGAGCCCAGGTTATCTCCAGTAATGCAGTAGAGAGCTCCCTTTACAACAAGTTGATCTCTCACTGTTATCCCATTTTCCTCCAATTCGTTCAGATCAGTAAGCAGTTCAGAAAACACCTTGGCATGGTCAAAGTCCTTAAGATCCTTCTTAAACAGGTCAGACTGTTTAATTGTGTCTTACAATGTCTTCATCTGAAACTGACATATCTTTTAGAAGCACGTTTAGTCAATTCAAAGCATGTCTGTCCCAACTCATTTATATTCTGTATTTCTTCAACAATGTTTTGAATGGTAGACAATGGAAGAAGATGCTGGCCCTGTAGTTCCATGTAAAACAGTGTCTTCAGCATCGGACACACTGGCAGGTCCCTGAATGGTAGGACTTGTAGTGGGACTGTTACAGTGTGTATCTTGGATTGAGGCACAAATCACATTTTCTGACCAATGTCTGTGCTTTCTGGACATGTGAGAGGTAAAGAATAGAATAGAATAGAATAGTACTTTATTAATCCTTTGGCAGGAAATTGTGGACGTTTTTCCAGTGAATACACTTCTGCACCCTCTGACTGGGCAAGCTACCTGACGCCCTTCTGTTATGTGCTCCTTTAAGTGAACAATCAACAGTTTGGGTCCCTCACACTGGCGTTCACAAAGTGAGACGGTGCATTTTAATGGAGCTAGGGTCACATCCTGAATAACGTTAACGGCTGGTGTACTGTTGTGGTGGCGATGAAGTGCGACTTTAAAACTGTATAGCCTGAAAACACCTGCTTACAACTTGTTCCAACACATTTAAAATATGTCATATATTCATTGCGGTGCAATCTGCAATGCAAAACATATGTTTTTACAGACTGAACGTTTTCTCCACGTATGTTACAAGCATACATCTTCGATAGTGAAACACACAGCGGTTAATAAACACGAACAGCGAGGTTAGCTAACCAGAGGCTTCAGCACATAGACTTATCCTGCTTTAACCCGCCAGGCAGGTAAACCCATACCGCTTTTTTTACGAAAGCAGTCAAAGTGGGTTAATGAAAGATTGCTAATAATACACTGTCTCCTAAACACGTCTGACCATGCGTAATAGGCTGTCATTGCTAAGTTAGGCGTAAAGCTATGGGGACATTAACGCAATGTTCACGTTAGCTGTCTGTAATGCAATCCTCTTGATAAGCCGAATAAACTAAAGCCTTTAACTTGTGCTGAGTTACGCTACTTACCGAGGTAACTGAAGAGAGGTTCAACGACTGGCTGAGGCAAATTCCTAAAAGTCCAGACCGCTGATGAAGCTCCTCCGGTGAAGACTGTCCGAAACAAACAAGAGTTGGTCGGAGGTGCGAAGAGCGTGGTGACGCAGGGTTAGAGTTGGGAGTCAGATACAATGCGCTGATTGGCCTATTTCAAATTCGGCGCGTTAATGTCAACCATTGCACAATCGCCAAACTGTAGGGGTTAAATAAAACTTCGAGGTGCTTTTAATATCATTACCATTAGTTGATGCTTTTAAATTTAACAGGTTTGAAAAGCTATTAGACCCATTCTACCCCCTTAGTTACTGTTGCTAAGGTCGACAACTCAGCATTGCGCTCTCCCTCTCTGTCAGGGTGATCCCGGGAGAAATATTGTGCAACTTTTAGAAAAACAAAAAAGCGATTTCAGACAAGACAGAAGGGTTTACAGTCTACTTTTGAATGATATATTCAGGCTGTCAAACTGAGGGGTGTAGGAGCGGCTCCGTGACCGCTAACGTTAGTAGTTTATTATTAGTTAATGTCAGCGCTTTTATTTTGAAAGTCATACCGGAAAACGATCCGGTCTCACGGCAAGATAACAGCTGTTTGTCTCCACAGTACCTGACTGATAAGTTTATTGACCTAAGACCTAGCGTTTTAATATTTTATTTCAAGTTAAAATATTTTATTTCAAGTATGTCACTAAAAAGGGATTAAAATGTAATGTGTTTCATGATTTTAATATTGTATTTAGTTAGGTAAAGATACATGATTTTAGTTTTTTCAATTACAGTTAACAAAGTCATAACGTTGGAGCAAACAAAGCTGTGTCTGTCGAGCTTTGAAAGGTTCATCTGGGTATGAGGACGTCCACATAACTTTATCCACAGCCTACACTTTCAGGGTTTTGTTTTGGAAAGGAAATAAATATTATTTGTCCTTTCCACTTGTCCAGGTAGTCAGTGTCACTATTGCAAGTGACCCAGGAACAATGTTTGACCATATCTATACTAAAAGTTTGTGTGTCCTAGTTTCACAGATTGCCTGCATTTGGACATGTATATGCTTATTGGACAGGTTTTCTACAGGAATACTTATATAGAATAACACCAAATAATATTGTTTAAACATATATGTTTTTCATTGAAATCAACATCACTTTACAAACATACCATATTTTTAACACATTCATCCTGTAGAAATTAAGGTATAATTTTGTAGAATGTTTAACAGTTTTATACTGTAAATTTAAATGTACGCATCAGCAAAATCTTTAATTTACACAGAATAATGCTGTTAATTTTAGGGTAATTACTCTTTTGTGACTTAACGGTATTTTTCCATGAATTTTACTCTTTTTTTTTTTTACTTTCACAGAAAGATTCAGTGTTTTCTACATATTAGGACCATCAAAATTAAAGTTATATATTGTTTATTGATTTTCGTCAATTCAATGTATTTACTACGGTGATATACTATTTTAGATTTTATTTTTTACCATAATTTTTACGAACTTTTTTTTTACAGTGAAGACTTGAGAATTCCTGAGATTTAAACCTGAAGGATGTGATTAAAAATATGATTGCTGTTATGAATTTCTACTAAGTTTTCTCTGTCAAAGGAAGCTGAAGACAGACTTTGGGTACACACAATTATGCAGCAGAGATTAACAGAGAGATTGGAGAGATTAACAGTGATCGTCCAGAGACAAACAGGATTACCTGGTTAAGGCCAACAGCGTGCAAGATGGCATCTTAACCACCACCTGGAAAAGATGAAATTCATAATGTGCTTTTGAATTCTGTGACTCTGCATGTATTGATTTTGAGCTTAATTTGGCGCCATATGCTCTCATCATTCTGCTGTGGTTATCGTCCTCTTACACTTTTCCGATGCCAAGCATGCCATCTGTTCAACATCCTGACATTATCATAAGTAACAGGGGGGAGCCAAAATTGTAATTCTGTTCACTGCAATGATTTCAAACATAAAAGTTTTCCTAGGGTTAGATATATAATGTATACATGTATAACAAGGTGCTTTTTTTGCTATACCAAGCTAAAGTGTCTTGCTTAAAACCCCATCTACATGTCTGCCTTCCTAATATGTTTGGATCAATATTGTTGTAATAATGATTTTTGTTTTTCCTTCAGGCATGTCTACAAATGGTAAGTTCATTTTTATTTCATCTAAAGCTTTGTGGTAGTGTTGTCTTGTGTTCTGTCCATCTGGACCTGATCAATTTCTTAAAAGTTTAAAGGTAATTATATATAAAAGTGTAAGTAAAACCAATGGGAGCAAAAAAAAGTTTTCAAACTTATGCCAGTGTTGATTTGATTTTAATTTTATATTTTTCAAATCTTTGTTACACTTCTTGTTGGCTACTCTCCTAAAACACCAGTCGAAAGGTCTGTCAGTCATCTGGTCTGTTCGTCAGTCGGCCACTCAGTCAATTGCTCAGTCTATCAGTTGGTCTAACAACAGATCACCTATCTTTCTGACTACTTAGCATCTGTCTCTTCATCAAATAACTTTGAATCAATATTATTGCACTTACTGACAAATATTTCAAATTATTATAAAATTTCAAATTTCATGTTGGTCTGATCAATTTGAGTTCACTCTAGAACAACCCCGGAAAATGCAAAAAATCCATACAGTTTTCAGATTCAGGTCAAAATGGCTGAGGACCATGCCAGGAGATGCAGTGTCATTTTGCTGAGCCCATGCAGGAGTTTTTCTGAGGGGTAATCAAATCTGAAGCTGCAGAAGGAAGATCAAGATGGTGGCCACAATCATAAATTTAGACTGGAAGCATGATTTAAAGAACTTGTATTCCAGAAAAGGGTTTGCAATGGATACTGTTGCAGATGTGTTGCTGAAATGTAATTCATTTATTTTTGGTTCTGTATTGTAGTCCCCAACTGTCTTTGTTGCAGACAATTTAAAAATGTTTCTATAAATGAGTTAATTATTCTTTCAAAACTCAACACTCTGTCTGCCGTGCAGGTGTCTGTTCTCCGGTTTCATATAAGCTTTACCTGGAAAAAAAGCTCCATCCATTAGCAGAACAAGGCTCTTGTAGACTGCAAGCATAATTACTGCAGCTGAAATGGCTGCAGAGTGAGGCGATTTCCTCACTGATAGTCTGAAACCAAACCCTTCAACTTGGGAGTGCTACAACTAATGTTGTAGCAGGTTACATGGTAATAAGGACAAAGCAACGTTGTCATCAGAGTAGTTCATAGTCAGACATTGGTGATGTTGCTTTATTAACACGGGGTGGGGAACAAAATCATTTTATGGACAGTTTTATAGTGTTGTCATGGTAATGACACTACTACTACTTAACTACTTAACTACTCTGTGTAAATTCAACCTGACAGGCTGGTACAGGTAACCATGGTAACAATGATGTCAAAGGCAAAATATTTTCCCATCCCTGTGGTCGAAACATGGTTTCCTTTTTTTAGCTTGTCTGTTTTGGGTACAGGTTAGCATATTTAAAGTGCTTTACATTCCCATATAGTACACTTCTCCCAAACCTCTCACATAGGTAATGACAGGGCCCCAAAGCGTCCCATAATATAAAGTCAAGGCCTCCACGGGAACCACTCCTAAGACTGTGTTTAGGAGCTCACACACCAACTCCAAGGTTTTAGTATCAGTTCAGGATGATAACTCAAAGTAATTCTGAGATGCTTGATAAATCAGAGTCAAGGATCTCTTGTGCAGCCTGCTCCAGGCCATCTGGGAGAAATTACTTTTACCTTTGTGAATAAAACATTAATATCACTGTATAAAACGCTCAGTTTCTTTCTGCCCAGGCCTCCAACCAACATCGTTATGTCTAGGCCAGTACTTCCCTAAGAAAGCATCATGATCTGAGAAAGGAGGAACTGCGGACAAACTTAATTTCATCTCTGTGCAGGGATTTTTAACAGAAAAGGCTTTTGGTCAAATAAATATCAGTCAAGTTATCCAAAAGAAACTTTTAATCAGAGCACAGAAATGCACTTTCTATGATATTTATTCCATTTGATCCATTCATTTTGTTTTTTGGTTTTGCAAAGACCAAATAAAAGAACTCTCCCTGCTACAGCTTAAATCGTTGTACATTAAATAAAAAGGGCTGGTAGGACCTCCAACCCATTTCACCCTGTTCACAATCTGTTCCAATATCTGCCCTCTTGGAGGCACTACAGTTCTTTTTTTTGATTATTTTTACAAGCGAAGTGACAAGAAATGAGGAGAAATGGGCTGTAATATGTAACAGAGACTAATACTGTGACTTTGTGTGTGTTTGTGATATTTTATATTGATGCCTATGTCCATCGGAGCTTAAACCTCGCTGTTCAATTCAGCTTAAGTCTCAAAAGCCAAAACAAGAAAAATGTACACAGGGTGATCTTACAGACTTCCCAGGTTCTATTTTCAGCCTGTCAGTCACACCGCTGAGGAACGTGGGAAACACAGTAGTCTTATCCAAGTGTTGTTAGGAGAAACCAGCATTTGTAAAGAATCCGAACCAAAAGATACTCCTGCAAAATACAATAAATTCATGAATTCATTTTACACAGTAAAGGAAGTGGGCCTCTAAACATATAAACTTCTAGCCGTAGAGTAATTAGGGTATACAAATGTGACTGTTCAGTATTTAATGACACAGCCACTTTACAAAGATGGATATTGTTAGAAAATTTATATTCCTTCCTTTGATTAAAGAAATTTATGTACTCTTGTGTGGTCTTAGAAATTCCTAGTGTTCAAGTTTATCCCTTAAAATATATTTAGTTTCGTGAGTGTTTGCAGTTATGACTTAATGAGTGTGATTGTTAATCAAGGAGTTCTGAAGATGAAACAGAAGAATTCTTTCACCAAGGCCGAGATAGTGGAATTCCAATGTCACCTTCGTGGTTAGACTAAGCAGGCAGAGACACTAAATTATAACAATAAAGATAGGATGACACATGACCTGATACATGTGTATCTGACATGTGATGGTTGTGTAACTGACGTGTATAAAGGCTGTGTGACCAGAGAAGTTCTTTGAACAACTCTGTACTGTGGTTGTCTGTTTGTTCCCTTGTTGCAAGAGCAGCAAGTCCACATTAAATGCTCTTAACCTTATTGCTCTTGTCTCACTGGTGTTTGTTGTTTACAATTTTTCTAACAGATATGTTTAATACATAATAAGAATTATTCAAGTTTTTTATCTGCAGTCTTTCTAAATCCTTCCCAATCATGGTGGAGGATCCACTCATTCGACCTTCTACTTACTCTAACCACAATCAAGGATAAAAATATAGAAAATACTAGTGTTTATTAAGTCTTATGATGTATTTTGTATAAGTGTGATGTAGAAACAATACACTCTTAGTAGTAATGAAGAAAATACAAATTTGTTTTATGTTGACTTCAAAAACATTAGATTTTTTTGTCCAGTGCAGGAAGTCTTATATCTCTAGAACTCACAGAATTCATAAGGAAGACCCTAACCCTTAATTAAACCCATCTTTCTCTTACCCGTCTTTTCCATATATGTTAGTCCCTCTGCCTGCTGAACGGTAGAAAGACAGATTTTTCTCCACTCCCTGACTTTATTATTCATCATACAGATGAAATTATTAATAAAAATATGAAATAAAATATTTTTAATGGGAAAAGAAAGTGGTTTACTGTTCTTTTGACAGTTTGGAGTGGGGTTTGTAAGCTGCATCCCATGCATGAATAAGGGTTAATGTATTTATTAGAATGTGGCTCATTTCATGAAATTCACAATATGGAAATCCAAGATTGCACATTTTTGCTATCTTCTCTGACCCAAAGAGCTGATCCAATCAAAATTTGTCAATGTCTGTAAACCCAGCAAAAGGTTTTGCAGTGTGCTGACACCTCTCACTGTAACCAGATTTAAAGGTTGCTATGTGATCACTTCCAAGTGCATGTCTGCGATCCTCACCTTGTGCATTAGCTCGTTGTCACCGTGGCCCTCAATGTTTAGCAGAGCGCAAACCTGCAAACTGCAAAGTAACTTTTTATTAAAAAGCTCAGAGTCCTGGTTTCTGCAGATACAGCAAATATATCCAACCCACTGTGGGACGTTTGATAAACCTGTTTTGTCTCCAGTCAATATGTCCAGACCTTTTATTGGTCATCTGTGTTCATTTTTTCTCTTGTTTGTGAAAAGTATGTGAAGAAAGCAATGTAAATAAATTATTAAACAGTACTTACTGTAGCTTAATGAACTCTGAAATATTTTTAACTCTGCTGTCATTGATCAAGGACTAACATTCACTGTTGGTTCAAGGTCATGTCAGAGTGAGAAAGACTGATGAAAGTTAAAAGATAAAATGGATCTAGAAGATCCAGAAGATCCATTTTAGTCTAATATCAGTCTAATATCTCTGGGTGGCAGGGATCTTTGGATTCCAATCTGACTCCCAAGTGGAACCATTTGTCTTTGGAGTTTCTTAAAGTTCCTTGTTCAGTCTCTTTTGTTACTCACTTCTCCTTTCATTTTAGACCAAATCCCTTCCTGCCCTTGTGTTTCTCACCTGTTTTTATTGTTTCTGTCCAGTCATTCCTCCCTAACTGAGTACACACCTCCTCCCTTCATGTCTTGGTACCTTTGTTTCTAGCAAGCCAGCCTTTATCTCCCAGTGTGGTGTGTTCTTGCGCATTTTAATCCTGTTGCCTGTGGTTCCAGCAGTCATGACCTTCTGTCACAGGGAGCATTATCAGCTTCAGCCAACAACACTCTTATCTACAGCTGACAGTTTCAAATAATTGCCATTGAAAACCGAATACTGATTAACACTGAAAGACATTTCTGCATATCAGGCAATGTTTGTTTGCTGCAAGGGGAAAAAAATGCACAACAGGAATACACAAACAGTTTATTGTCTGTTTGGACATCACAAGGGTCAAAAGCCATGTGAATACTCCAACAAACTAAGAAATGACAAATGTATGGGATGTGTCAGGAGCCTCAGTGTATGGCCAGGGCAAATGTTGTGAAGTGATTGTGAAGTGAAGCAAGGTGTATGCAGTATGTATGTAGTCTGACTCTGGACTTTATCAAAAATAAACTGTCAGCAGTATTGTCAGTATGTAAATACATGGAGAATTGAAAGTACGGCAGTGTTTATAGTAGTGTCGTATTTGAAAAGATACAACTCTGCAACAACTATGCACATACACACAGGTACACTAGTAACTGCGATGCGGATCAGTTTGAGATTGTTGACGTATTTGTATTTATCTCCGCTCCCCAGTTTATATGAGGATGTAGGTGAGACTTCTGTGTACTAATTAAATCCCTCTTTATATAAACATAACCTTTTATATTTACCTTTGCTTGCTGCATATGTTGTTCGGTGTTATAATGAAATAACAATGTTTGCTCCAGTGAGTATGGTCCAAACCTCTTTTTCATCCCCTTAGTGGGCTTTCTTTGGATTAAAGCTCAGATACAGTTTATTAGCTTGAGGTGTTTTTTAGACAAAATCCAGTTTATTAAGGTGTAAAGGTGTCATGAGGGTCAGTGTGACTGTACCTGTATCTAAGATCTATACAATTAAATTAGTTGGCTGTTATTTTCTCAGTAGATTTTGCTCTTTGTCATCTCGATGAACTTAACCTTGTTGGGACAGCCCTGGTCCAATCAGGAGCAATTTTAGGAGCCCTTTGTCTATTTTCTTTGTTCATGCATACCTACATGACAATGTAAGTGTATCTCTGCACTTTCTGTTTACCTCTGTGCTGGTTGTTCTGTACTTCACTTTATTAACAAACTAAAGGAAGCATATTGAGGGTTGGCCTGGTGGGGCAGTAAATGCCACCAGTAAAATCTGGCCTATCTGTCCAGTGAGAACTTAACATGCTTTACTGTCCTGCCTGTAGTTGACCTTTTGGAGGTACCATTTTCATTTTGAGGAAGGAAAGAATTAAATATGGAAGCTTTATATGACTGTGACTAGAACTGGCTTTTAAATAAAAACTTTAAACGCAGAATTTGTACTAAACCACTAAGTCAACGCTTAGGGTCAAATGTTCCCCTGCTTTTTCTCTGGAAGTACTCAGCTTGTGGCAGTGATTGTCTAAATGTATGATTTGAAAAGACAGTCCCAACTCAAGGACTACTGTCCTTGTTTTTGTTTATATAACCCAAACCTTGACTTTTTACAATCTTTAAAGCTGCAATAATAATTTTTTTTTCCTACTTGTGGGTTGAGTAAACTTGATGGATTGGATAAAACTCAATAAGCTTATCACCTTGTGGTCAAGCTCATGTGTACGAGGCATTGAGGAAACAGCAGACAACAAGGCAGGTCAGCGATTTATTTGTTAGATGATAAACGCAGCTTTAAAGGCAGCAATAGAAGTAGCCAAGCATTCACACTAAACATACAAGCATGCAGAGGTATGGGTTCAGGTTAAGGTCTAGCTACTAGAGTTTGGAAAAGAGCAGTGCAAAACAATACTGTTGGTCTGGCATCTCCCCAGGTGTATGGAAGTAGTAAATACTGTGATATGTAATTAGTAAGAAAAAAACAGATAAGCAGGTCACATCGCTTGGACAGGTGGAGAGTGTCTGAGTGAATGGTAAACAGCAAGTCTAGAGGAGGATTGAAGAAATGCATTGTCCTGTGCAGAGTAAGAAGGAGACAGAGTTCTATGCATCTGGCAGATGAAGAGAAACACTTCTTAAACACACAGGAGGAAGGGAACATCAAGCTGACAGCTGACCCTTTTGTTTTATCTCTGCAGCATATTCTGTTCATTTATATCCTGCCAGCATCAACACAGCAATGCTCACTAGCCAGAGGCAACATTCAACCTCCAGGTTAGAGGAGTGAATATAGCAGATGATGTTAGTAGCATCAGAGGCAGCCCAGCCCAGAGGTCCACTCAGGGACCTTTATAATGCTCGACACGATTGCTAGACATTCCTGTTCAGTTTGGGCGTTACCTTCCAAGATGTTCAGGCTCTGTCCCTCAAAGTTTTGCCATTTTGCTCCAGACCAGTTTATACATTGTACATGTTTGAATTCATTTTCATTTGCGTCAGCTCTCTGCATCTCCTACATCTGCCAGTCCTAGCAACTTTCTAGGGCTGATTCCTTGGACCCTGTGCTGTCAGTAGGTGTCCAATATGGGGAATTTCATGTTCACTGCTTAGCTTATCTCAGTCCAGAGAGTGTTTCCAATGATCTCTGTTTGATCACTTCATTGTTCCCATTTGTGAATGTAATATCTGTACATATACTGAATTTCCACATATGAAATATATTTGCATAAGAAGTAAAAAGCAAAGTTTTAATGAGACCTATTAGAAATTGGAACAGTGTCATATTTTGACACATCTGGCCCATACAAATTTGTTTATGTATGTGGAATACATATATAATATCAAATATACAGCAAACTCAGGCAGCTTTACCATGTAGATTTGAGGAAGCCAGGCTAAAACCAACAGTCTTTAGTGGGCGTGCTTCATGTCAGTCCACTGATCTGATTGTTTGCACCTGTTCCCCTCACCTCATGTGTATTTAAGTCTGCATCTCCCCTTGTCTTGTGCCAGTTCGTCTCGTCACTTACGCTGACAACTGACATGTCCTTGCCTTCTCGCCTAGTTAAGTACTACCTTGTTTTTGTTACGATTTATTTTCTAGATTTATTTGTTACTTTGTGATTTTTCTGACTGCCTGTTTCCTCGATAGAGCGATTTTGAGTTTTGGTATGTTTTCCCTCGCTAGAGTGTTTTGTTATTTTCTAGATCATGTTTTTCCTCATCAGAGAGATTTTGAGTTTATTACTTTGTTTCCTCGTAAGAGTGATTTTGGTTTGTTACTTGAATGAAAGACTGTTCAAGCCTGGTTTGAGTTAACATTGAATAAGCATTCTATTAGTGGAACAACAAAAGGAGACAATTGCTTGCAGGTGACAGAGTGCTCCGTCTCCTCCTGCCACCCTTAAATCAAAAGAAAGGGCCACCTGCAAATTATCTGATCAGCAGCACCTCAGCGAGGTGAAGAAGGAGAAACACAGCAAGGCATGTGACAATGGCAACACAGATTCACAGAGCTCTGTGTTCCAACATGTAGATATTACAATAATTGCAGTGCCTCCTTGATAATTCCCCTCAGCTGTTAAATGCACAAGCAGGATCTTTGAGAAGTATAGTGGTTTAAAACACTAACAATGATTTAACTCTAAAGTTGAAACACCACAAATGCTATTATTTTAAACCATTTTTAAGAGTGTAAACAGTCAGTGCTCAACAAAGCAAATGTTGTACAGCAAGGTTCTTTCTTAGAGCTATCTAAGTATAACAGTTTTTATGGGACGTCAAACACAATGTCACTCTGAAATAGACTGAGTTAATTTCCGCTGCCTTCTGTTCAGTACCCGTATATGGATTTAAACACATTTTCTTATTACTACACAGCTGTTTTTTTTGTTGTTTTTTTTTTTTGACACAAGGTCTTTATATATTGAAGTTCTGGAGCGAGGGCGGCAGGGGTCTTGAACAAAGTTTGAACAGAGCTGTTGCTATTGAAAATGTTAGTATTTCTCCTTGCTTTAGTCACTTGGCTGCTTTGGCCTTTTTGTACCAAATTACTGACAACTCAAGGCGCTTTACACTACAAGTCCGAATTGACCCATTTACACAAAAGGAAACTTAGAATTCTAATGCATTCATGCACTGATGACGCAGCATCAGGATTTGGGGTTCGGTGCCTTGCCCAAGGACACTTTGGCATGGAGCTGGGGATTAAACTGCCAATCTTCTGATAGATGGTTCTACCTCGGAGCCACAGCCGCTGCACACACTTAAGGAAACTGATATGCTTTTACTTGTTCAAGGAACTCATCGTGTATTCCCATAGTCCATATAGAAAACAGATTGCAAGCATTCAACATATTGATACCACTGTGTAAATACATGAAGGACACTGAGCTTCGGCTGCAGTGTGATGCGACTATAGTGATGATTGATTAAATGACTCGTGATGTAGACGGCGTGTGCCTGATAATCTGATAGAAACATCGAGCAGAGCAAGCTGTCATTTCAAATGAAGATGGCAAGTGACAGAGTTATTGCCAAATTTTGCTTTTCAGTTCCAGTATCCAGCATTTCACATTCAGCATGGGGATGCTTGCTTCAATCTCGGCACAGCCAGCGACATTTTGTCAGTCCATTAATGAGGCAATGTGGAGAAACTGACAGCACGTGTCAGTCTTAACTGATGTCTGATAATAATGGCTGTAAAAACCATCAGTGTGCTGTTATAAGATGATTTAAGTTATAGCTTGCTTACCAGCCCTGGAACATATCGCCTCTGTAAGCTGTCAAACGCTTTTTCAATTAACATTTTTGGACTCAAAATAATTATCGAAACATATCAGCATTGGAACATGTTCCTCGTATGACTTGTCTGCAGAATCTAATTAAAAGTACTCTAACTGATGTCTTCACATGTTCCCCTCATTCAGACAAGGCTAAGACTATACAGCAGGGCCAGCAGCTCAGTAAGGCTAAACCTGACCTTCAGCTGAGATCTAATGTCAGTATGCTTACATGCTCCCAATGGTAATGCTAACAGGCTGATTGTTGTTTGGCAGGTGTTAAGAATGTTCAGTATGTTTGTTTAGTATGCTAGCATTTGCAAATTAGCACCAGACACAGTGCTCAGCGGAGGCAGCAGGGAATGTCATTAGTTTTTTTCAGGTATTTGCTTAGAAATGAAGTAAAGAAAGCTTAAAGTGAAATCCAGTGATCCAGTGAAGGTTGAATATGTCTGCCTTGCTACGGACTGGCGCAGGTATGCTAAACATGCACACACAAATGGGAGGAAGAGTTATTCAAATTAATCCCCTCAGAGGCTTCTCCTGGCTGGACATTTCAACAATTGAGGTTGACTATAATTAACAAGGGAAAACAATGATGGGCTGAGGGCAGGGTGCTTGTATTGACAGGGAGGCACAGTTGCCATGGTAACAGAAGTGTCAAAACTGGAGTAGTAGTAGTAGGGTCATACCAACTTCCTGAATAGACTTCAGACTGTAAAAGACAGAGCTTGAACATCCAGCAGTAGCAGGTTCCACTGGAGCCGAAAATAACAAGGCTTTGAAAGTGATCAGTACAATTTGTGGATTCTACGGGGGGTGATGTGTTCTCTGCTTTTTTAGCATCACTTAAAATCCCACTTTAGCTGCTGAATTTAGAAACAGCTGGAGGCGTTAGAGGCACTCCTGACTGAGGCAGGAATAGAAAAAAACGGGGAGATCAAATCCAGCTGACTGTCTCCAGATCAGAAGAGGGCAGAGCCACCTTCGTTTTTAGGATATTTCTCTGTTGAAGGAAGGCTGAAGAAGACAGCTCAACCCTTTGTATCCTCTCACTCTCAAAACTCCTGACATCCTGCGTAGTTCAGCAGCTGCTGATGAAATGACACATAAAAAGTACAGGAACTTTCCACCTTTTTTTTTTACTTGAAGAGAGTGACAACTCTCTTAACTCCCTAAAAGTGGGTCCATCTCACAGTCCATCAATTGCAGCATGTAGGACGGATGCTGCAATTGCTGTGCATGTGCGTGATGTAAATACATCCATTGGTCAGAGGCCATTAATTCATTACAATGTTGCCTTGAATAGGAACTCTTGTCAAGCTCAAGATCCACAGCAGCAAATTATCAGCTCTGACAGCCACATTGTCCATTCCTGACATAACAAGCACTCCTTCCTGTTGTTATGGCAGTGTCCTTTGGTTTTCCTTTTCATAAACTGCAAGTGTCTCAGGATCTGGGAACATATCAGATGAGCTTCTATTCTTTCCTCTGTTAAAGAGGTCATATAATGCTAATTTTCTGCCTTAGATTTTTATTTATGCTCAAAAAGCACATTCTTCTCAGACTATGCATAGATGTAGCGCCTCTATCTACCCTCTGTCTGAAATGTTCCGTATTACCCTCTGTCTCATCCTGCTGGTCTGAGCCGTCACTGCAGTTACAGACGTTTGCAACCAGGGAATCACTATGACCCAGTCTAGCTGTATTTGTATCACCGCAATAACCACTTCTAAACCAGACACCTAATCACTGCACATGCTCAAGTGGCATTCTGATCCATATCAGCCTCGACCTCACAGCCAAGCAGGCCACTGCTGTTTCAGCTTTATGGTCATGGCATGATGCTGCTGACTGTTAATCAAAGTCACACATTGCAAAACAAAGTAACTCTTTTATTTGGTCCATTTTCATTTGGTTCTGTTTTTTGGGTTAGTGCATCTATCCATTTTGTCCTCATCAAATAAAATGCAGGCTAATAGCCTGCTCTAATTATTGTTTATTGTTCTGTGTTGTAACAATAATCTAGACCATCTTGCATTTCTATGCCTTCAGCCAAGTTACATTTAACATCCATGTCTGTCCAGATTCGATTAATATACATTATAAACTGTTATCTTAACTATTAACCATTTCCTTATTTTAGCCTGTTGGAGTTTGTGGTGACCTTGATATTTGATGATCAAGCAGTTGTTTGGTCAGTTGCTGCTGTTCATCTAGCTTTAAAGCTTTGCATCTACCCTCTCTAGGATTGTGATTCCCCATTCCCTGCTGTGCTAAGCCTGTTGTTTCATCATCAATATACTGCATGGACTACATTCATATAATAATCCATCCATTTGAGCTGACTGACTGAAATGTCTTCAAAACTTTTCACAACAAAGGAACAAAGGGGATCGAAATGAGGGGACATTTTCATTTCTACATTTATACCATATCTCCGCTTGACCTCTTTCCCTGTTTTACCATTCAGTGCTTACAGTACATTACATCAGTGCACATGTAGACTTTATCAACTTTAGAGTGACTTTAGACAATGGCCTGCAGATGATTGGAAAACAGTTCCAGCACAAGGTGACACAACCTTATGATGATGTTAATACATTTCTTTGAAATTCATGAAATCTGGAATTTTAATTTATTTTTGAACACGTCTGCTAAGAACCTAACCTGTTCCACACAGAAGTGCCCCAAATCTGCATTTATTCAGATGGAGTGTTGCCACTATGATTCAGGATCATGCTCTGACTATAAATCCTCATTCAAGTCAAGGACAACGCTGTAATTAACACAAAGATTGGGAATGTCTGAGGAAAAACAAGTGTGTGTCTTGAAGCATCACACAAAATAAGAACTGTCACATAAACTGTCTTGGTGGAAGAATAGATTGTGGTAAAATGTGACGTATGGAGTATAAACACTCAATGTACCAGGCTTCACCCCAGAGCCATTAGGACCAAAGAGTGATGTACTTTGGGAAAAAGAGAGAAAGCAGACGAAAAGCACGAGTCCTTGTCCTTGCACGAGGTTGATCTGACCAGAAAAATTCAGCGTGCAGTCTTGCCAGGCAGTATCAGCTCCTTAAATACTTCAATTTGAGCATTAAAAATATGGTAAGGCGACTTAAATTTAAGATAATTATTTCAAATTAGTCCTAACTTTTCTTTGACTTCAGCAGGAGATATGTTTCTCAACAAAATAGAGCGATTAAATGATTTACAAAAAAAAATGTAAAATGAAGTGAGCTTTAACCGTAACTATGAAACTAGAGGAAGTTACTTTTAATTGGAGGATTTTTGTTGGACTGGGAAATCAGTTGAACTTTCAAGGACTTATTTCTTTGAGTGCAGTATTGTTTTGTCTCCCTCAGGTGAGATTCCTAATGGCCAGCCCAAGTAGTTTCTTCATAATGCAACGGCACTGTGTTTACTGCATGTGTTTGATTAATTGTGGTTTATTGGGATGGGGAAATGATTCTTTATTGTGGTATACAATACAGCGGCAGTATGTTTATCATATGCAGTACGGTGAATACTAACCATCAGAGCTGTGCAATAACAGGTTGATTATCAGGGATTAGGGTTAGTTTAGGTTAAAACTCATAGTTGGCCTTGGAAAAAGCAGTTTGCAAAAGATCTTTATGCAACATTCTCTTACTCCACGTGCTAGTCTCTATACATGTTTCTTATCTGTAGATCCAATGACAAAGCTCAGGTGTATTCTTTATGTCTCCTTGCAATTTTATATTTACATATTTTACTTTTTTAATGTCCGTGTACCCATTCAACCAATGAGCCATTTACTTACTTACTTTTTTGCGTGTTTGTTCACATAGAAAAGCAATTTTACTCTAGTTTAATCCCTCAGTTTATGAATGCATATGTCTTTATGCCCAGATTTTCTTCAAATTCAGGAAATTTGGCCCATTTCCTCAGCAGCTAAGTGATAGGCCTGATAAAAGAGAAGGTATCCAGTGTGAACATTCTCAGCAACCCTGTGCTGGAGTTTGACAGGCACTTTAAAGATTTCAGAAACAATGCAACAGCCTTTGAGCGATTTGCTAAGCTCTTTTCAGTTAATGCTAATGTGATAAGAGTTAGTAAGGAGCTTCAGATGGAACTTACTGAACTCCAGAACAAGCTCAGAGCTCTTCCTTAAGTAGGCAACACATATGTGTGTCCAACAGACTGGTATGCAAAGCCCCAGTAACATGCACAGGTATCTCTTTGGAAGTACTTACTGACTTTCAGTCAGATGAATTCGTACAAGTGTAATACAATGTCCAATCTGCCACAAACATAAACAGAAAAGTGAACAGAAAATAGTTTTTGAATTGATCTTGATGATGCTCTATTGTGTTTACATTGAACACCATTGTTATGACAACACTGTATTTGCCATTAAACAGAAAGTTGTTCTAACTTGAGTGTGTACCCTCTTCAGTCCTCCGGACTACTTATCCCAAACTGAAGAGAGCTACATGCCCATTCGTCATGGTTACTGAAGGATGGTCATGCTGTGACCTACACTTGATTTAGTTGAACCCAGTGTATAATTGGTAACTGTTCTCTAGGACCATATAGCAGACACAGAAAGTGACTTAGAACTCATGAGCATGTGAAAATTCAGAGCTGTGTTGTCCAAACTAAAAGGGTTGGCACATGCAGCGGTGCAAGGCCCTATTTATTGCAGCTTTAATTAGTTATGAATCTGTCAAATGTATGTAATGTAACATATTTGTAACAAAAGGCTTAATTAGGTCATTTTTGTTTTTATTATACAGACCCAGTATTACCTTCTTTCAATCAATTAGTTTATTGAAACTGTTTTCATTACAGGCTGTGAGGAAAATAGGACATGCAGTTGTTTTGTGAAAATTCTATGTCAAATCATGATCCCATATGCATGAGTGCAAACCACAGGTGCGCCCACTTAATCTCATGCACACAGACACACACACACACACACTTGCACATACCAAGATTTGCCAAAGCCATGGGTAACGGCACACTCATTTAAAGGACTGAGCTGATAAGATCAGTGACCTTCAACTGTGTGTGTGTGTTTGTGTGTGTGTGTGTGAGTTTCTGATCTAATTTAAAGACCTGGAGTGCCAGAACTGGGCAGCTTGTGTTGTGCTCGGTTGCAGGTATGCAGCTCACACTGCTATATTTTTTGCTATATTTAAAGGCTAATTCTGCATAATTTTCAGGTGCTGGTATTTGGCACGTGTTTGTGGTCAGATTTATTCCAGAGACTTTAAAATGGCAATTTATGGCTTAAAACAGGAGGTCACACGTGACACATATTAAAGAAGAATGCAAAGAAACAGAATGGAAGGCAGGTCGTTTCAGGAAATCCAGACACATTGACCATACAGTTGCACATGAATCCATTAATTAACCATAAATCTAAACTAAATTACAACTCATTCCACAGTCTTGGTTATACTCTCTACTTTAAAGATACATTTCTTGAATTAACTCATCTTTAATGTGATATTTATTTAGTGCTATAAGAATTTACACTTGATAAGGATGCTAATGATGATTAATGTATATAATTTTTACAGTCTGAGAGATTTAAAAACTCTATTGGTAAATAGTTTGACACTGTGTGTTAAGCATACACACAGTGTTTAAAGGCAATGCTCCTCTTTAGCACACAGTTGTTTTTGGGTCTAATACTAAAATACTGATTAAAGCACTCAGAGTTGGCTAAACCAAAAACAGCAGCTGTAATCCAATAAAGGGCATAATACGTATTGACACAATGGCTAATAAGGTTGCAAGGTGACAGTAGTGACGCTTTCCTAAATTCATATTACAGACCAAAAGTAAACAACATAAGAAATATTCCAGATGGTAAAGCTGCTGATTATGGCATTTCACAGGTTATCACTTGCTTGCATCACATTCAAACATAAGCCCACTCCATTCTCAAATTAATTTAGTCTCTCCTTTCTTTTCTCCTCACACTGAGTGTCATACACTAAATCAGATATGCTATCATCATTTTTTTTCTTTTATATTCCTCTTCTTTGATTGATTGTCGCTCTCATCATTGTGACATCTGCTTTTGCTTTGAGTCTCTGACAAGACGGGGACTGGATTTTCCTTTTACACTTTGGCAGCACCAATTTTCCTCTCAGATGAGACGATGTGGAAGTAATTGCACATTTTCTCGCTCACTGTGCGTGAATGTAATGCTTGATTGGAATTGCTAATATAGGTAGTGAGGACGGCTGATTGCCTTCAATCTCTTCAAACAAGTCCCTGTTATATAAAAGTTCCACATATCAACATTCAGAGAAACTTAATTTCTGGAGCAACCAAAAGGGACTGACAGAGCCCAGACATTAAGAAAGGACTGTCAAGTGTCAAAAGCCCTGGCTGATATTTTTGCATTTTGCTGCCCATTAATTACAAATCCTGGACACTTTAACTGAATGCTGACCAATTTTCAAAGTGGAGTGTGAGATTTTGAATTGACTTCTTAAGTGGTTGATAAATGGCTTCAACATTTATCATCTACTAAAAAACCCCTGATCACACTTGTTACCATGATTATTTCAATGAACGTTAATGTTCTAACGCCTTCAAATACAGTAAGTATTCAAAACCTACACATAATAGCTTTAACAAGACTTTGTCCTACATTTATTTATCTTTAACATTCATTTCCATGAAATCTATACTCACATTTGCAGCATTGTCACAGACAGGATTGACAATCAGCTTAATCGGCCAAGTACACATACACAAGTGCAGATGTTTGACCTATGTCCCTCAGTGTACTTGCACTGAAGTAAGTGGCTAAGAACAAGGACAACAAAGCTGAACAAAGGTACACAGAAACATTTAATTTTTATCTACATACAAATAGGTGAAAACATATATACATTAAAAGGTATGAAAATAAAAAAATGAGACTTTATCATCTATTCCATAACACCGTCATGGTTTTGAGTTGAGTTCTTGTTTATGTTGGTTTCCTGTTTTATTTTGACATGATTTTCCACTCACTTGTTTCCTGTGTTTGACTGGATCATTGATTTCACCTGTGTCTGGTTGTGTTGTTATGTGTGATGTTCCTGAGGTTTCGTAGTGGTGTTCCTTGTGTTTATTTCTGGATTTCTGGTTTTAGGGACTTCATCTCTGCCTGCTCCCTGTTGGAATTGTTCGCTGAACTTTTTTGGACTGATTAGCTGGTTGGTACCCTGCCTGCCTCGAACAACCGTAAGCATGACCCCTTAAATAAACCGTTAGAACATCTCTGCTCCTTGTCTCCGTCTGCATTTGGGTTCATCATCCTCAAGTCCCCCTGTTCCTCTGTGTGGCACATGTCTGACAAACACTCTTTGTTGTGTGTGGCTGTGAAAGTGTGCATTCATGAAGTGCTTCAATAATCAAATGGTGACCAATATGTCCCCTATATCTCCATTCCGTTTTTCCTTCTACCCTGTCACTGTAAAGCTGCCAAATAAAGCTGAAATGGACCTAAACTGTCATGGTTTTGATTTGAGTTTTTGTATTTATTTTGTCCCATTTTGTTCCCAGTTTAATCCCAGTTTAATCTTGCTTCCAATTTATTTTTGTTTGGAACAGTTCGGACTGGACCAGGAAGACGCACTGAGCAGTGTTTCATCCAGCCTTTGGAGAGCATTTGGTAAATCGAATAATCCAAATCTTAATTTCTCAATTTTACCACTAATACAAAAGGGGGAAAAAAATATGGGGGGAAAAAACATGGAAAAAAATAGAAAAAAACTTTTTGTTCAGACCAACAACACAGAATATAAACTACATGATGAATCAGAAATTGAAAAGAAATAGAAACTGTGGGAGTGACACATCTAAGTTCAATCTGTTTGTTGTCTCCACTCCGGTATGAAAGTGCAGTGCCTTCTTGACTCGATCGGTTCATCTGCAACTCTGTACTTCTTTTGGAACTCTGTATGGGTATTACACATCTACGTATTCTTACTATCTGTTTATCTGTGTTTGAAATTATAAAAGAATTCATAAATGACCGATCAGGTCATATGCTGGGGAAATACACTCGTACAGTAAAGTCAAGCATGCATTTAATTAGCAGTGGAGGCAATTAATTTTAGAAATTATTGCTGGCTTATTGCTGGTCTTATGCCAAGTTCTGCCTGCCCACTGAGGATTGCAAGCACCTTGCAGGAATGATCAGTTTAAGGGAAAAACTAGTAGACACTGTAAGGATTTAAGGGAAAAAAATTATATTTAATTATGAATATAATTGATACGACTGGTTTCCATCATTAAGCACAATTTTTATTAGATAGGACTTTTTGGATTCTTTGTCAGTGTTTGTAAGCATAGGATTTTAGGAAGTCATACTGAAATTAGATTTTAATAAATTGTGTGTCAGCTTCACTCATTCGGCTCAGTTTGTGTTGATAAAAGCATTTAATTCCTCTCAAACTGTAACTTGAGTCAATACTGGATGTTAATGGGTACATTATATGGCAGAACTGATTATTACTGGTAAGTAGCGTTTCCCCTATTTTTTCAGCTTAGGTCATTTTTCATTAAATGTATTTCTAAAACTGAGCATATGCTGCCAAAGGGATTTGATTCATACATTTCCCTGGATAAAGTCACAGTGTGGATACATTATCATGCAAATTATTCACGTTGCACCAACTTCAACACTGCACTTCTGTGGGTCCCTCAGCAGTGCACCTGCCAAGTGTAAACAGATAGGATGTATGGATTTTGAGATATGCTAAAGACATACAAGAAGGACAGCAAGACAGGCAGACAGACAGGGATACCTTGCTTCATTAGTAAGATGTAAACATTCACCTCTACACTTCAATTGTTTGACCTGTGCAGGATTAAGAGTGACATCACTGTCTATGTTTGTGTGTGTGTGTGATTTTTTTTGTGTGACAGTAAGAAAACAACAACAACAAAAGAGGCAAAGAAGAGTTTTATGAGTGACAAGAGTAAGAAAAGACATGTATGACAGTATGACAGTTAACTCAGTCAACCCTTCTATGGGAGCCCTTCTATGAGGCTCTAAAGTGCACCTGCTCTGACTCATAAAGGCTGCCAGTGTCACAACCTAGGGTACCAAACAAAGGACTCTCAGGTGTCTGACTGACAAGAAAGTTGGAGAGAGAAAAGAAAAGAGTTGTGTGCTCATGTAAATGTGAGAGGGACAGTGATGGAGAGACACAGTAGAGAGGAAAGGGAGGAGTCCCCTGTGCAGCATTTAGAGAGGAGACTGAATTTAGAAGAGTTCGTCTTCAGGGAGAGTGTGACGAAATGATGGGGTAAAACTGAAGGCACCTGCACTGAACCCACCCAATTGTGACCCATTCAGAATGAAGTTCATTTTTATGCAAATGAAGGTCACCTGGGCCCCTGTTTGTGTGTGTGTGTGTGTGTGTGTGTGTGTGTAAGAAGGAATATGAAGGAATCAGTGTTGGATCAAACCAGGGTTGGTGTGAACCTTTTGACAAGAACATCCTCCCAGGTGGAAAACACCAGCTGGTGACACTGTGTCTCACTGAGGTACCATGTTTCTGTCTGCCGCCACTTAAGGCCAAATGTTCTCTGTAAGTTGTGCTTCATTGGTTGTATTTGAAGATCCACTGGTTATTTTTTATGAAAGGGTTTGAAGAAGGGTACAAAAGCAAAGTCTCCTGCCTTGTTGTGCTCCTTTAGAAAAAATGTTCTTTTACAACTGCAGTTTGCCCTCCAGGTGGGGACGCGAGAGGAAATTTCTGGCTGATGTACTCAACTGGGTGATCGATTCCCTGCACCTGCTGGGACAAAATGGCCTCCAGTCCCCAGTCCGATGCGTCAGAGACAAAAGGGAGGGAGAAGTTAGGTGTTAAGATTAGATTAGATTAGATTCCTTTATTAGTCCCACACCGGGGACAGTACCAGAGCAGCAGAACAAGCCATAAGGACAGTGCACACAGGGTAAAATTATTTAATTTATTATTATAAATTATTATTATTATTTATTTAAAAAATATAAAAAATATATCAGTGGAAGAAAAAATATATACTACTTATATATATGTGTGTATACAGTATATGTGATTGCAGATGATATTCTCAAGGAAATTGAATCGAACGCAACTGGACTTGGTTATATGTCTTTGAAGACGTTTCACCTCTCATCCAAGAGGCTTCATTGGTTCATGCTCATCGGACTAGGCTGGACTAGTCCAACTAGCCAGTGTGGAGATTCAGGTATTCAGGTATTCAGGTATTAACCTCTGTGAAGGCTTTCACCAGGACAATGATGTCATAGGATTGTTGGTGTTCCATGTGTCAACGACCATCGTTAGAGTGACAGTCATCTGGGGAAGTTGGTTTCGACTTCGTTAGTGTTCTATTGTGTTATAACGACAGTCGTTGGAGTCACATGAGGCCATTTGTGAAAGGCAGTTGTTCTTAGAGGCTAAGTTGTTGAATCTCCTGGGAAGGGATGAAAGGGCGGCATTGTAAATTGGAGATAGGTGATGTCACAGACCTCCTCCTCTGCTGACGGTTTTTCTAATTTCACATAGATGGCTTCCTTCACTCCTCTTTCAAACCATCTATCCTCTCTGTCCAAGATGTGAACATTGTTGTCCTCAAAGGAGTGAGCTTTCTCCTTGAGGTGTAAATAGACAGCAGAGTCTAGGCCTGAGAAGTTAGCCCTCCTATGTTGAGCCATGCTTTTATGTAGGTTGTTTTGTCTCACCAATGTAGAGGGCTGTTTTGTCTCACATAGGAGGGCTAACTTCTCAGGCGAGACAAATGTGAGACAAAACAGCCCTCTGCATGAACAACTGTATAACTGTGCATCAACCACACATCGATGAAGTACAAATAGTTCAAGACTTTATGTACTGAAACTAAGCCACCTGGCCTATGAGTATGAAATTGAATACGAGGTGAGTCAGGTTGGAGGAGCAGCAACTCTGCTCAAATCCTCAATTAACCTCTGGTAGAAATTGGCAAAGTGTATTTACCTGCTTGCATAAATGACGTGCCCCAGGAAACTCATGGTGCTGGAACATCTACAACATCTTTAAGAGCTTCTGCTCCAGGACATGTTTTAGAACCTTGCACACATGAAGTAGATGCTGTTTGATACAAGGAAGAAACTTGCAGAGGAGGAAGTTGGTGAATAATGCCTGGTGCAGATGAATTCTGATGTACTTTTCCATAGACCGTCTTTCTGAATGATTAGACAGGCAATGAGCACCAGGGAGAAGATCATTAGTCATAAAGTCATAAAGCTCACAAAGAGTCAGAGAGAAAGCATGGTTCTTGTTGAAAACATCAACAAGGTCATACATTTTGCAGGGACGGAAGTCAAGTCCATGACTTCTGGGTTGAGAATGAATGATCTGATGGTGCCCTCTGCCGGAGACAAGGCAGATTGCAAATGAGATGATTAAAAAAAAAAAAAAAAAAACTACAACTCACTATTCTTCCAGCGGATGATTACACCAGGACTGATCATGGCTGTTCTAGCCAATGCTTGTAATTCCACAGAAAGCTTGTCGGCTAATTTCAGAAGCATCCCAGAAGCTGCTCTTCGCTGTGCTTCGCTGAGAATGTGTGCCTTCACAATTTAATGCTGGAAGCTGCACAAGCTTCACAAAGCAGATGAGCCTGGTAGGAAGTCAGACACAACATGGCACAGTGTATTCTAATCATTTTTCAAAATGAAACAGTTTGCTCATACCCTGTATCATAAGAATGGACAAAAATTGAACAATTTAAAAGGGTAGCCTCCTTAACGATGGTAAAGGCACCAACATTTAACAAATATTTGTTTATATCCAACATGCAGGCTCAGTGCTTGTTTTCAATGAGCGGTTCTTCTAAATGTGCAAAAGAATTACCCAGGTAGAGACTTAAGTAGATCGTCTTCATTGGAAATTCTGAGGTATAAATTTAAGGTCACCATTGCTGTTAACCTTGACTTTTCACAGAGGTGAGCTGTTTAAATCATCTTTATTCTTACAGGGAGCACCAATATATAAGCAGGTGATAGAAAGATCTTTTTTCAAAAAAGTGGGGTTTTTTTGATAATATGGCAGCTTCACTGTAAAATCTAAGACATACCAATACTGTCTGAATACCTGTTTTTTACTTAAGTAATATTAAGCTTTTTTGAATACAAAGTCGTACAAAAGTAGCCATAAAAGAAAGTCAAGTATTGAGAGTAAGAAATGGCATTTTAGACCATCATTCAACCTCAGCTTTCCTTGCACCATTCATTTACATTTGCATTGTGCTATTAGCTTGCATCGCGTGGCGCCAAGACTCTCGTCCTTTCTGTCAGAGCAAACACTTCAACATAAAGGGCTTTTCAATTGATCCACCTGTAAACTGATTTAATGAAGCCCTTGTTGCAACCAGGCATGGCCCCACATATTTAGCGTGATGTTATCTGAAGAACATAGAGAGTTGGTGTCTACGGGAATCGAACTGAAATATAACGCTTAAATGACAGCGATATTTTGACAGTGCTCCCCCGTATAAGCCCTCTGGAAATCTTTTTATGTCATGTCACCAGAGATCCAGATGTATTCTGTACTTGCCTTTAGCTTAATGTCTGAATGTTTTAGCAGTCATTTCCTTGCTTACAAATTGCAGCTTTAAAATCCAATCTAATCCAATTGTGTTAGAGATATTAAATCTACATAAATTAAATTCCCCCAGTAGGTTGGAGGACCTGCTTGACTTTATTTTCTCAAAAAGCTAATCTGGATTCCAGGACTGCTGCTACAGGAGTTGCATAATCAACCAACAGTGTTCAAGGGCACTAACACATACAGTATGCAATCTAAAAGCACCCTCCTTTAAGCCTTTGTAGGTATGTTCAACATTATGGTGGTGATTTACTTTTTTGGAAAGTTGCTTCAAGGCCTTTGTACAAGTATGCAAGTAGTTCATTTACCTAATGATGTGTTTCCATGCTTCCTTCTTTGTATTCATGTCTTGGTAGCTTATAAAAGTAGTACCACAGCCACTGAACATAATCAGATTTCCCTATTTGTTCCCTCTTCTTGTACTACAGGGAAACTACACGGAACTGACAACACTTGGAAACCTAGTACTTAACTTACTTAAAGCTAATTAACAGTAGAATGCCCACTCTCTCCATGGATAAATTGCAAAAACTTTTAGTGGGAAATTGCAGAACTAAACAGTATGCAGTATCTAAACCTTTTCTTTACAGAAACTGCAGTTCTGAGCAGGAGTATGCAGTTTTCTCTTGCCCTTTCTCTCTTGCCCTCTGTGGCAATCATCGAAATGCAGCATGTTTCACATCTAAGTCGGTGCATTAGGGGTTTATATTGACCAAACCAGAATTGGTGATTGTTGGAACAACGGAGAGATGATTCAAGGCAGTTTTAGTCAGTTTCATTTGGTTTCTATTTAATTTTAATAAAGTGCGTACACATCGGTCTTGGACCTAGAATAGTGGCTCATGTCAGTGGAGTCCAGTGGGTTTGAACAGAGCAACATAACAGGTGTTTGTTGTTAAACCAAAAGCATGATCTTTAACATGAAGATCTGTCTCTCAAGGGAACCTTTCTATAAAGGATAAGACACTTATGACAATAACAATCTGAGCCTGAAAATAACCAACTGCCATTACACACAAAAACTTGGGGAAATGCTGTCCAGGTTTAAAAATACAGAAGAATTTACCAACTTCAAACTTTTTACACAATACAAATTAACTTCCTTTGCCTGGCCTATCTCAGGTGACTGATCCACAGTCATGCCAATGATTTTACACAGTTTCACACCTCAACCTTTAGTGACAGTAATGGGCCAAGAAATGCAGCTATGTGGTGACAAAGGCAAGGAAAAAGAGTTCTACTGAGCCAACAGGGATGTAAACAAATTTAGGTTTCAAGCTCTCCCACCATGGTTAATGATTTATGATAGAGATACAGCATCCAACACATAAACTAGGGCTCAAGGGTAAACACAGTGTGTTTCAGTGTCAAACAGTCAATGCAATGATGACTTCTGTTTGTTTACAAGGTACCTCAAAGCCTGTAATGATGCTCTTTGACCACATGAGGGGAGCAGAAAGTTGTAAATACAACACTGACATCATTCACTTTTATTTTGTTTTATTTTATTTACACAACAAGCAGTTGCAGAGCAGCATTATCATAGATAGGATAGGATGAATGTCTGGTAACATGGTGAATGTCAGTCCAATGATGACTCTATTTTAGCTCCATTTTTGGTTTCTACCAAATCCTATGGGGAAACAACAGGCTTTTTAACCACTAAATACTCTATGTTCACCAGCTAGTGTCAAACTGTGTCTGTCTGCTGTTTAGTGCTGAGTTGGAAGTACACGGGAGGTTTCCTAAACTCACAAAATACAATGTACATTAACGGCTAAAAACAGATGCTTGCTTCAAGCGAACACAAAGCATTGAGAGCGATGAGAGTGAACCAAAACGCTGGTGGGAGAGATCATGAAACAATGGAAATGATGAGCTGAAACTCACTGTGGAAGTGCAGGTTCAGGTCATTATTCTCTGTGGTTCTATCACTATGTTTATATTGTTATTGTTTTCACATCATCATTTGACACATTTATATTCTGAAAACACTGATTACAGCTGTAAACACAATTTTCACAAGATGCCACTCTTAAATTTGCCACTTTATGCAGATGTGAATAGGCTGGCACACTAGATTATTGTGAATGAACAGTTATTTTTGTTCAAACCTGGATCGCTGTCTAGGTTGGATAGTCTGTCTGTCTGTCTGTCTGTTGAAGCTGCTCATCAGGTTCACCTTCAAAGCAGTACGTGCATGTTAAAGGATGACAATGATCAACGTCTTTAGCAGGTCTTAGAACAATGATTCTCCTGATGTTGCAATTTGAAAAAAAAATCAATAACTATTTTGTTTCCTTTTTTGGACAAAATGAGGGGGAAGAGAGATAGACAGACAGACTGACGGATGGACAGACAGGGAGTTAGACAAGATTGAAAACAGCATGGAGCAGAGAGCCTTAATATTTCAAATCTAATGCATTATTTATACCCTGGGCAAGCCGACTGAATCTGCCAGAGTGCTCTTGGGTGAATGGAGAGTTTTCGATTCTGTGCCACGTGCATGTAGTGTGTATCTGAGCGAGTGTGTGTGTGCATGCACATGATCGGCGAAGCAGTGGATGAAAGACAAAGATGAAAGTGGCAGCCTAGAGGCTCTAACTGTGAGATCCATCTGTTGGTGGTGTGAAACTCTGAAGTTACTTTAACTCTCAGGTAGACACCCTAGGTGGCCACTGATCAGAGGTGAGTGTGTGTATGTGTGTGTTCATAAGAAGTCAATGAGGCGGGGAAGGGATGCAGATCAGAAGCTTTTGGACAAATCACCTGCTAGCAGCAAAGTCACAAAGCCATACCTCTTACTTAGTATATATACAAACAAATCCCCAGGGAGTTTGGGCAGATGTCACCGGTCTCCTTCAGCTGTGCTGCCAGACCTGCGCTGGCCACTTACAGCCTACAGTGACCCCAGGCCAGCTGCCTGGGGGCTGCTTTTTGAACTCTGAGGTTCTTGCTTGGCACCTGGCGGTGCTCCTGAGCTCTGGCTCCAGTCTTCAGTTCCCAGGTCGCTCACCATATGGTTAGTCTCCTTTTCTTGTGTACTTAGTCTACATATTCAAACTTCTCGGTATTAGTTTGCTTATGTACGTTGTGTCCAGTGATCACTTTCCCTCATGTTTTCTCACAATTTCCTTCAATCATCAGTCGAAATTAGTCAGAAGAAACTAGTGTGTGTGCAAAGTGCAAATGATGGTTCAACAGCAAAAATCTGGAAAAGGTAACACAAGTAGAGCTAGCCGATCATCAGTCATCTAACACAGCTACACTGTCATTAGTGTGTGTCTTAGAGAACAGAATTTCTTTAATTCATTTATTAGAGAGCCAATACACATTTGTAAGTATCACTGTAAGTGTGTCATATTGACAGGCTCTGTTGATCTACTGCACCACCACTGATACAGCGTCTGCACCATGCTTTGTGCCCATTGCTGTGATTGGTCAATGTCGCCACCAAACTGGAGCAATCAAGGCAGTAAATGGCCTGTAAAAGGAATACAGTAAACAGGGGAGCTGTTGTTTCCCAGGAGAAAAAGCACTGTGATGTTTCAAACTTTGTTGTTTCATTTCAAGGGTTTATGATCTGTATGGCTTAGAAAAAGTACTTTTTCTTATTCCAGGGCCATACACACCTGGTCCTGGAATAAGAAATCATCTTGATGATGGACAGTCGCGAAGGGAGTGGGTATCTACTGTATCTACTCACAGTCACAAGGAAACAAAAGTGCAAAAACCCACATTTATGGATTTATGCATTTGGCTTATTTTCCTCAGTGGTTACATGTGGAGACATCTGCACACAATAGCCAAACAATTTAAAAATGAATGAAATTAAAGGTGCAGATAGTCTTGTGCATGGTGCAGATTGCGTTTTCTTTTTTTAAAATTGACCAAATCATTTCATGACACAATCACAAACATTTGGACAAGTCAGTCAGAAGTAGACTCAGAAGTGGCAATATTTGGAATAAAATCCCTGACTTTACGCAACATGCATTCTTGAATTTGTTTTATTTTATTGCATACATCATGGTATTGTTAAATTCCAATAATTATAATTAAGGCCGAGATGTATGGAATCACCCTTTCGTTGTGCCTCAGATCATAAACCATTGGACCCGTTAAAGCATACTAAGGAGTGCTTTCATTCAGTTACCTGTAAGTTACCATATGACGCCGACGCACGATCCAGCGGCCAGTGCGGCGTCTGTGTGAGCTATAGATGTCCACGCACTCATAAAACTACACACACCGTTTGAGCACACACAGGACCACACACACATCTACACGTGGTTCAAGCATCACAGACACACATTTGCGGACGCACACACGAAACCGTTTCGGTCGAGTGTTTCCGTACGCGCACCTGTTTCATTTCAGTTACCTCACCGTACCTATCAATCACCGTCTGGTCGGTGCACTTCGGCTTTCTTGCATTACCTTTCTCCTCTCCACCCCTCTCCGTGTACCCTAGACGTGAGGGGCCGGCAGGAGCGTGCAGAGCCCGCCTCCTCCTCTCCTATTGGGCTGTATGAAGACCACAGGCTGGCGGGGGCTTGCAACGCTGCGTCTGACAGCTATGCAGCGGCTGAGCGCAGCTTGAGACTCGCCGGCTGCTCAGCGGGGACTCTCTCTCTCAGCAATAGCAGAAATATCATGATTACGGCATTTAAAGCGACGGCTTTTCAATTGCCTTAGCCGGGACTTGAGAGCGCAGAGGCAGACTGACTCCACAGCATCGCATCTCCGGTTTAAACACGTTTCTCGAGTGCGTCCTCTCTCTAATTCCACCTGCCTGCGCGCGTCGGGAACAGGAAGCCCATGGAGGGATGTCGCGATGCTGTGCACAAGAAGAACTAAAACTTTGGTGTCGACATGTGTGATCCTGAGCGGGATGACCAACATCGTGTGCCTCCTGTACGTCGGTTGGATCACCAACTACGTGGCCAACGGGGGTCCCAAAGTTGCGGAGAGCGGCGAGGCGGAGAGAAAGTTGGAGGAGGACAGTAAAGGGGAAACCCTGAGGATTATCGAGAGGCTGGAGCGGCTGGAGAGCGTCGTCAACGAGCACATCAAAGGTCAGCAAAGCGTGTTGTTCTGGTCAAAGTTTGGAGTCATCCTGGTGTCAAATGTTGCATCGTATTTTGATTAATATGGTCTGAACCTGTATCCAGTATTAGGGATCGCGTTAACTATGAACTCACTTTCTAAGATTACTAACATTTTAACCATAATCCTAACTTTTTGAGGGATTATCTGATACATGTTGCAAGACGGTTTGTGTACTAAAGCATTAGTCCAGTTGTCCTTAAAACAGAGCACGAATTCCAATAATTCACCTATTAATTGATTAATCTTTTAAGACATTATCAAGCAATTAAAATCTAATGGAAAGATTCATTGTTCCCAGCCAATTAAATGCTGTTTTCCTCCGTTTTATATTATAGACAGTTAAATATAGATTCTGCCTTAAGCCTGTTTGTCAGGTAGTACAAACTATTTGATGTTGTTGTCCCCAAAGGAATTTATGGCCGCTGTTCTACATGATTCAAACATCTCAACTGTCTTAACATTTAATTCATTAATCAGAAAAAATGAACAGACACAGGTATGGTGAAAATGATAATTTGATTGTTAATCATCCTTAGATTATTCCTCTTTTAGACACAACACCTGCTCATCCCAGTAGTCCTGTAATTAGTTCCAGCTACTGTTACTGTACATCCATAAAGCAACATGATTACTCCTTAATAGGAACGCTTATCTTTGGGATTCGCTGATATATATATATGAATATAAATTTCTCTGAAATTTCCCCGGTGTGGGACTAATAAAGGAAATCTAAATCTAAAGGAAATCTAAATCTATAGATAGTGACATATACTTATTGATGCTTTAATTGATATTGTTCTCCATAGTTTTATGCTCAAAAGAAAAATATGATCAGAGAAGGTGAACAGATTCTTTTTTCTTCTCAATTTAAACCAAGGGGGATGTTTGATAATGTGCCTCAGGAAGAGGAGGGGTAGCTTGATTTATGACTGTGGTCGTCTCATCCCTGCAGTTGTAAATATTACTAATAGTGGCGATTGGAGACAGGGTATACCTATATCAGTTGGATCCTGAACTATAGTAAGGGACTGTAAGTCTCTCTTCTAATGAACTTGGCAACAGCCCTTTTACTTTTGACTGTTCTCCCTCGTCTAGCTGTGGTGAGGACTTTGGTTGCATTTGGGTCTCTGGCTAAAGCATCTAGTGACAATGCTGTGACTGCTGTCGTCTAATTTGACAGTGGTTGCCTTGACAGGACGAGGTTGAGCCACTGAGTTGGTATGTGCAGCCGCTGCTCTGCTCCAGCATTGCACTGCACAGATTTCCACAGTGTTGTTTTGCAAGTGTTTCATGAGGTTGCTGGTGTTAAACCTATGCAGTTGCCTTTTTATATGTTTCAAATTGACTTAATTTTCATTACATTTACTAAAGTCAGCTCAGGTCTTGAATATTTTGACCTGTGAGCCATGCGTAAACATGTCAAACAGACAGACAGACAGACGGTGAAGGTTTTGTCGGTGACCTCGAATGTGAATGCCTGCTGTGTTACAACAAATCACAGTTACATAACTGCTACAAGTAGCATCGTTTTTCCAGGAACTTATCAATATTTCTCAACATTCAGGATACACTTATGACATCTATGTCTTATACTTTAAGATTTAAAGTGGTCAAACAGAAACTTTCCCTCTTTAGCAGAGGAACATGAACAGTCTTCTGGGGTCCAGCACAGCATATCTATCAGTCTGCATCATGAAGCCAAAATAATAAGCAAAATATATTTTTGGGTGGAGGACTGGGAGCAGGATAATTAGATGATTGCATTACATGTACTATTTGATTTAGCGTCACTGTGCCAAGTTTATAGCAAGTTGAGAAACTTTTTCACGTCACTCAGAACGTGCCAACTTCCTCCTCCAGACACAGGATAAGCATTCAATCTGTTTACTATCAAAGTGAGAGTGCAGCTGTGTTCAGTGCTACATATGCAGGTCTAACAGTACGCCCCCCTTCCCAATTTTTCTCGTAAGAGCAGTGCATCAGTGAGTCAATACACATTAAAAAGTGGGACAAACTCTTCTTTTATCCTCTGTTAAATGGGACAGCACACCGCTCACTCAGTGAATGCAGGATTTAGGAGAAATGTGGACTCGTCACACGTCACAGCAGCGAGATGATTAACACTGGAGCATTCTTCGGCGAGAGCTCTTCCCCCAGCGACTGACAGAGGATGCACATTCCTCGGAAAGATAAGGGCCTGTAATTCAAACATCTCAGCGAAAGACTATTGATCCAGGATTAATTTTCTGGTTTAGATGAGCTTGTTGAGAACTTAGCGCTAATTAAAGAAACTGAATTAATCCTGATGAAAGGGGGAAACATCATCTGAGATACAGAGATATATGACTTCTGACACTTACAGGCACAGATATAAAGGAACTGTTACACTCACAGTTTATCAGATTTGTGCATTTTGTTTTCTTTAAGATTAAAAAGTACCATATATTTCAACACAATAAATGTTTAAATAGACTTTTTCTTGGCCAGTTGCTTTTGCATCAGTATTCAGTGTCTAAAACACTCTTGAATGCATCCCGTAAATAAGAATCAGCAGTTAGCTGGTGCTGATGCTTTTCTGAAATCCACAAATAATACCTAAGCAGCAATGTTATACAAATTGTTTTAGTATACAAATGAATGAACATATTATCCAGCAAACAGACAACAGCATGTCTGTGACTATTTGTCTTTCATGCGCTTATTAAACCTGGAGGATTAATTGGTTTTTTTGCATGTGCCTGGCTTTTAAAATGGAAAATAATCAGCATTTTTTACAAATGTCTTTTCAAATGAACAGTGTTCACACAGACTGGTTGGGCAAACCGGTGATTGTTTTCAAACACTTGAAGTTCAAGAAATCCATTTTCTATTTGCACTATATTTGTTTGGGAGTTTGGGCAGTTTTTGTGTATTTGCAGGAGGCATTCAAATGAGATATTCCCACTCCGATATTTGCACTACACAGGTAATATAGAAAAGCCCAGAATACGGGCTACAATTTGCCCTGAATGTGAACAAAGGCAGCTGCCCACTGTGTCAGCCTACACTGTGAGGCGCTCTGTTTCAGTTCTGGATTGGGATTCTAAAATATTGTGTATAGTGTAGGTATAGTCCCACCGGTTTAGCATTGCTTTTCTGCCAGTTGGTAAAAAAGAGCAGAAGAAAAGATCTGGTTCATTGTGATAGAGGATGAGATGCAACTCCACGCTGAGGCAAACTTTAGCACATGCCTGTATGTGATGCAGTACCTTGGGCCCTGCCCTCAAAGTGCAGCTCCTTTTCATGCAGAGAGATGTTGATAGGATACAAAGCACACTCATCATTAGCATGGAGAATGGCAGACTGATGGTGTACTGAACTGTTCAGAAGTGCTAACAGAATATGCATAGGCTCCAGGGTTACAGCGGGTGAGTAAATTTAGCCGCTGGAGTGCTTGGCACACTCCTCTCCTCCACTCTGCTCAGTCCTCGGAGCCAGTGCCAGATTACGTTATCAGCCAAAGGCTGATGTGTTTATGTGTTTATGCTTTGTCACCGATACAAAAAGACCATACTGTGGAACTGACATGCAGGTTTGAATGAGGATAATACAGCGTTAGGTAGGCACACAAAACATAAAGTGTACTGAAATTAAAAAGCTAAACTTATCATTGAGTGTAATTGAAGCAGAGCCTGACTCAGTGGTTTTGTAAGGCCTCAGTGAGTGGTTATATGAACATATTGCTAATGTTGTTAAGCACTTAATGTTCCTATACGTATACACATATACACAAACACATACAGACGTGGACAAAATTGTTGGTACCCCTCAGTTAAAGAAAGAAAGTCCACAATGCTCACTGAAATGACTTGAAACGTTCAAAAGTAACAATAAATCAAAATTTCTTGAAAATTAAATAATCAAAATCAGCCATTACTTTTGAGTTGTTGATTAACATAATTATTTTAAAAAAACAAACTAATGAAATAGGGCTGGACAAAAATGATGGTACCCATAACTTAATATTTTGTTGCACAACCTTTTGAGGCAATCACTGCAATTAAACGATTTCTGTATTTGTCAATGAGCCTTCTGCACCTGTCAACAGGTATTTTGGCCCACTCCTCATGAGCAAACTGCTCCAGTTGTCTCAGGTTTGACGGGTGTCTTCTCCAAATGGCATGTTTCAGCTCCTTCCACAGATGTTCAATGGGATTCAGATCTGGGCTCATAGAAGGCCACTTCAGAATAGTCCAACGCTTTTCTCTTAGCCATTCTTGGGTGTTTTTGGCTGTGTGTTTTGGATCGTTGTCCTGTTGGAAGACCCATGACCTGCGACTGAGACCAAGCTTTCTGACACTAGGCAGCACATTTCTATCCAGAATGCCTTGATAATCTTGAGATTTCATTTTACCTTGCACAACTTCAAAACACCCTGTGCCAGATGCAGCAAAGCAGCCCCAAAACATAACTGAGCCTCCTCCATGTTTCACAGTAGGGACAGTGTTCTTTTCTTTGTATGCTTCATTTTTGAGTCTACGAACATAGAGCTGATGTGCCTTACCAAAAAGCTCCAGTTTTGTCTCATCTGTCCAAAGGATATTTTCCCAGAAGCTTTGTGGCTTGTCAACATGCATTTTTGCAAATTCCAGTCTCGCTTTTTTATGATTTCCTTTCAACAGTGGTGTCCTCCTTGGTCGTCTCCCATGAAGTCCACTTTGGCTCAAACAACGACGAATGGTGCGATCTGACACTGATGTACCTTGGCCTAGGAGTTCACCTTTAATTTCTTTGGAGGTTGTTCTGGGCTCTTTGGATACAGTTCGAACTATCCGTCTCCTCAATTTGTCATCAATTTTCCTCTTGCGGCCACGTCCAGGGAGGTTGGCTACTGTCCCGTGGGTCTTAAACTTCTGAATAATATGTGCCACTGTTGTCACAGGAACTTCAAGCTGCTTAGAGATGGTTTTATAGCTTTTACCTTTAAGATGTTTGTCTATAATTTTGTTTCGAATGTCAATGTCAATCATGTCCCCTGGGCAATTAGTTTTCAGTCTTTTATAGAGGTACCATCATTTTTGTCCAGCCCTATTTCATTAGTTTGTTCAACAACTCAAAAGTAATGGCTGATTTTGATTATTTAATTTTCAAGAAATTTTAATTTATTGTTACTTTTGAAAGTTTCAAGTCATTTCAGTGAGCATTGTGGACTTTCTTTCTTTAACTGAGGGGTACCAACAATTTTGTCCACGTCTGTATACACATATCAACACTAACAGTCATACTATCAAATATCTTAACCAGGATGCTGTCACTATCTAACAAAATATACTCAAACATTGTAGCCTGTATGGATAAAATGTGAAGTATGTTTTACCAACTTAAAAGAATACATGATAACTGTAGAGGATGAGCCGGCTGGCCCTCAACTTAGATAACTGCCAACAGAAATAACAGTGCAAACCCACTGCTACAGAGAGCTGAGAGTCGCACCAAAGAATCCTGGTGCCTTTCATAAAATAATGTTACTACTATTAAAATAATGTTAAACGTTATTTATTGCTGCTTATAGACTTAAAGACTGTCTGCTCTTTGAAATATTGAATTATCATTGTCAGCAGGTGATTGCATCTCTGATAGGACTGGCAGAATGTCTTGAAAGTCCATGTGTGTAAAGTGCGAATCAACAAGTAGAACTGAGATCTGTGATTGTCTTTTGGAGAGTTGCAAAGAAGATATTTACAAATGCTTTTCATTTATTTGATTAATAGTACATTCACAGATGTTTTTGTTTGTGAAATTGGTGTACTTGTTACAGAACTTAAATCACATTTCTGTAGTGTTTGTATCAGTCACAGACTCTTTGGAGCTAATGGAGCTCTATGCATCATGTTCAAATTCAGTTTTAGGGTGGATCTTCCCTTTAGTTAGCCAAGCAGAAATGAGAAGTCCTGGCTCTGCTGGGGGTGTCAGGTGGCCCCTTTGGCTAGTGCCGTGTTACATGGTTGGCTATGCTGAGGCAGAGGCTCAGTGAGGAACAGATTCAGGTCATGAGACAGAGCATATTCACATGCGTTTACAGACATTAATTTCAGTGCAGAGACGCTCCAGTGTAAGATACGCATGATTAAGAGAAAACAAAGTCGATTGTTGGCCACAGATCTTTCAGTCACTCTTCATTATCAGTCTGCATCTTCATCGTCTCCTCACAAGTGATATTGTGTTTTCATCTGTTCAGGCTTCCCTCTGGATTTTTGGCATGTGCCATAATCAGTTTGTGCACACACTTTAAAAACACAATATGCTAAAAATCTTGACACTTTCTCAAAACATGAAGAGAATAGGGACTATGCAGTACCGAGTTGTTGAGTAGGAGCATTATAGTGATGTTCAAAGCTTTATCTTCAGGATTCTTCAATGATGCACTGGAGCTACACCTACCCGCACCTACCACTATAAACCAACTCTGGGGCGTTGTCATCAGCATTTAACAGCTCTCATGCTCCTACATAAAAATCAACATGGCTGACATTTTTTAAGTAAATTTATCATTAGAGGCCACTGTTTAATTAGGAACCTGTCTTGTAGGCCAATGTAGACCAATTTCAATAAATGGTAACTTTAATGACAAGGTATTTAGTGATCCATCACCAATCATTGTTATGTTAAAATGTTTTTGCATACAATGGCTCTGGCCTTGGTTATCCATCTGCATGTTTTCATTCTTGTGAACACAATATCTTAGAATTGCTTTAAGGGAAGTTCAGCAAATCTGGCACAAATGTCTGTGCAAAGATGAGCTGGTCCAATGTTGACGTTGCTATGACCTCTCTAAATCTGTTTTTTTGCCACATCAATCCATCCATCCATGGAACACCTTGGGGCAATCCCTTCCAATTTGACACAAATATTCGGTTAAACTCAAATATGTAGAGGTTAGTCAAAGTCAAGGCCGCAGTGACTTAGCAAACCACATTTTTGGCGAAATGATGACATAATTCAATTACATGTAAATGTTTAATAGGATAAACTGAGGAAATGGTAAATCCTATCATATATTATTGACTGGACAGACATGGATCTTAAATGCATCTTGACTGGCCTGCCAAGACGTACGACTGCAAGGCCAGTAATTCTATCCCTTAGGCAAAAGCCTCTCATGCCCTACTTGTAGGTGGACACCTCAGCTGGGTTTGAAATTACTCCTTGAGCACCAACCGTTACTGAGGATGGCCTCATTCTAAGGTAACAGCAAAGTACTGTATCTGTATCTCCAGCTGTTTCTGATAAAAGTTTGCAAAACGACCTGACAAGTAAGTTTTCAGCAGGGGTGTGAGTTTCTGTTAAACCTGATTTAACTGTAAAAAATGTCATTTTAACACATTGAGCATTGGTGTTGGATTGCTTGGTTTAAGCTCCATTTTTACAAAAATACACTGAAATTTATTGACAAAATAGATGCAGAATTTAACGGCTCCTGATGTTATACAATATGCATTAACCATCAGCTTTTTTGGTTGCGCTATTCATAAAAACAAGATTTATTTTAAATTGTGCAATTTTGAAAGGAGTTCGGAGCATTAGGGCTGCAGTCGCTGTTCAGTTAGGATATGTTTTCAGTGCTTTCAGTAGACACACAGAATAATTTTAAAATGATTAGGGCAAAGGTATTAACACTAACACTGGTACTGTGTTTATCGAACAGTTATTTATCAAAGGTGTTAGAGTAAAAACCCCTGATTAAGGGTGAGAGCTAAGAGAGGAGATAACCATCCTCTTACTGCCAACACTGGTTGAAACTGAGTAAGAAGATGCGAATAACAGATACTCATTGACTACCTTGCAGAAACTATGAATGTGTCATTTACACTTGAGCACAACACATAATATGGACATGCTTAGTATAAGCGCATCAGTAGCACAATAGTTTTGTTATTTAAAAAAAATTACATTACATCATGTCATTTTCAACAAAGAGAGGACTCAGTTATATGAATGTGGCCTGCTTTTCAGTTCAGCAGACAAGGAAGATCCTGGTTTTGCTTTGTTTGCTTCTATCCTGCCGAGCGCAAGTCTTATTTTTAGTAGTCTCTATGAGTCAATGCAAGTTGATCCATGTTGACAGTCTGCTGAAGATGAGGTCTGTGCAGGGTGGAGGAGGGTGAACCTCTGATACTGGGTGTGTTTGTGTGTGTGTCACAGTGTCAGTTGCTTGTATGGTGTGTCATCAAAGATGCATTGCAGGGTGGTGAGATCTGATGTGGCTGCCACTGCTTGCCTATAGAGCCTGTGTATTGTTGCATGAAGAATACCGTTGCTGTAGCTATCCTGGCATCAGTTGGTTGAGTCTGCGATGACATTGTAACACACAGGCGCACCAGGACAGAGAAGTCGATTCCTGGTTTGGCTCTGTACCTGGATTTTCCCCACCAGTTGCACCCTAAGATGCCTGAGGATTACAAAACAAATACAAAACAATGCAATGTAGAGGAAGAGCAACAAAAGGGAGACATGCTGGATCCATACACGTTGGCCCATACCCCCTCCTCCCTCACTCTCACACCACTGAAATCCAAAGCAATGGTGCAAGGAAGGGTGTGATAATTCAGAGACAAATTCACTTCTACATCCTTGTTTTCGTCTGTCAAATGGAGGAGGTGTGACGCTCACAATTCCAGAAGTGTTATGCTCTTCAGATGGAAGCATGATCACTTTGTTGCACCTCCTCCAGGTGTTTGCATTGCTGTGATCCTTGACAGCATGTGTACAGATTATTAAGTCATGTTGCAGGGGAGCTCTCAGCTGTCTTTTATAAGTTATGATCCAAAATTAAATGCTTTCCTCACCTGCTCAGAACTGATGACTTAGAAAAAGTGTTGAATTATGTCAACAAAACCATTTTATATAGTTCAGCAGCCCCAAGTATCAAGGTGCCACGGAAACTAAACTCTTCTGTGCATCCCTGTTTCTTTTCTCTGTCTGAGTCAGCAGTGTATTAAAATATCCCTGTGTTATTTGAAATACTTCTGTTACAGACAAGGAAACAGCAACACGGTCCTTGAGTTGCTCTCTGTATTTAACTGTTACACGACCACTCTCGAGCTCCGTCCCGTCTCTTGACATCCAAATCGCACCCTGTCAGGGATCTGCTCCATCTCCTTAAGCATAACAACATCGCCAGCTCTTTGCTTTCATGCACCGTCTCCCCAGCAGACACTGACATTATCACAGTGGATGGATACAGTGTTCCTAATCGTTAACTGTTCTGTTCTCCTGGATATTTGTCTGCTATGAGATCACAATAGCGATGGACCAAGGCTTGCTGGATGTGTAACCTCTTTACATCCCCTGTAGATAGTTGTGGCTGTCTCAAAGCAGCTGATTCATTGCTGCTTTGCTCCTTGTCAAGGACTTTTCCATGGAAAAGAGTTTTCTAAGGCATCTGAATTTTGTGTGTCTCTGCTCTCAAGCTGAAAACTACCTCCTTTGGTAACAATGGTAGTCTTTTACCTCCCGCCACAGCCTCACCTTATCTTAAGCATCCGTCATCTAAAGCAGTGGTTCTCAGCCTCATCCTCCCTGGAAGAATTTGGCTGTGTTTGTTACCACCCACTCTTAGCAATGAGACAATACACCATGATCTGCCTGAGGCTGTTCAGGGATTGCTGTGATATAAAAGTCAAAGCTACCAAACTCAAATAGGAAGAGAACTGCGTTGTGCAAAAACAGAAAATAATATTTCATTGTACGATGTCAATATGTCGCCGTTTTATATTCCATGACATGTTCGCCGAACATGCTTGTATATTCAACTTGTACTGTGCTATCATGAAACGTGCCATGTTGTTGCACACTTCTATTATTCTATTGCTATTAGTCCTTTTTTCTTCTGATCATTCTCCTCATCTCATCTCCTGCATTCCACCATATAGTTTATTTTATGACCATTAATTGACCCATTTATAGAATTTTTGTTTTCTATAAGTAGCATAAAAACACTTAAGAATCATTTAAAGCAAACATAACACAAGGAAAAAGGATATGAAACCTGACTTAAAACAGCTTGAAGCTGATAAGAAACTCTCTGAAACTCTTAACAGTTTCTATATTTTATATAATATGTTTTGACCTTTTAGCCTGTCAATAACATGTCCTGATGTCAAGAAGCACAGACAACCCTGTCTTTATCAAACTGTTCCAAATCCTGCCAGACGCCCAGAGTGATGCTGGTCTGCTGGTTGTTCAGGACTGCGTGTATGTGGCTTTACCAGGCACTCTCCACATAGTCCATACCTGGTGTCCTGTGCTGATCCAGAGCCTGGAGAGATGGCTGTTTCAAATGGATAGATCTATGTGGTCTAAAAGAGAAATGAATGAATTATGACTCACAGCTTGTTTCAAAGAGTAGACTGGTGCAGGTTGGAGGAGCACAGTAGTGAGCTCATGAGCAGCTGATCAAGGAGCTGGATGTATGCCTCCTCTCCACAGGCTCTTGTCCTGCAGTTCAGTCTTAGCTCATCCTTTGTGATGTGTCAGTCCAGCTCCATCTCAGTCAGAGCAAGCCAGCCCAACTGCGTTTTTCATGCCCTTTTGGCCCTTCTCACTTTGACAACATCAGCTGCATCCCATGCAAAAATGCAGGCTGAAAGTTGGGTAAAACTATCAATGCATGAAACTCTAAGATGTCTAACAAGACCATGATATATGGTCACCCACTGAATCTTCCCCTCAGCTTAATCTGTCCCACCTCTTTGCTGCAGCCACTGTCCACATTAAGGGTACCACAATGATCAACACCAGCCGCAGGTGACATTTCGGAGGTCACAATATAGCTATTCATTCAGTTACGTTAGCCTTGATTTCCCCCAGTCTGTTGAGGACGTCTTGGCTGTAAACTATAGGAGGCCACTTGTATCTTGGCAATAGAACAGGTTTTTATGGCTCCTGAAAATGTGGTGGTAGCAGGCTTAAAATGGTCATGAAGGCAAGAAACTCTGGAGCCTCTCTTCTTTGCTGTTGTTCTTCTTTTCTTAAGCTGGCTAGACTGTTTCCTGAAGCCCTATCCTTGTGCAGAAGACAGATAACCCATATGTTACAGGCGTATCCTGGAAAAGTAACAAGTAATGTACTTGAGCAGTGAGCCAGGAGACTTTCCTGACCCCATGATGGAAGGGTGGCTGTGGCTGAGATACGGCGGACACTTGTCTTTCCATAGTCATAAAGAATACATGACTCTTACAAAATGACAAATTACAAATTGACTATCAGTCTTGTCATCACCACACTTGGCATATATTGTAATTAAATGGTAAATAAACTGTTCTTATATAGTCTTCATGTGTTCACACATTGATGACAGCTGCTCATCAAAAAGGAAATCAACCATTCACGCTTCTCACACCAATGGGACAGCCATGGGGAGCAATTTTGGGTTCAATGTCATTCCCAAAGACCGGAGGAGCCAGGGTTTGTGTGAGGTGACGACCCACTCCCACTGATGGCACACCTCTGAGCCAAAGCTCATCGTTTTGTCTTATATAAGGTTATGTCATCATTTTTGCCTTAGAGTGGGCCTGTTGCCTGTACTTGATGACGAGGCAGCTACATGGGCTAATGACCTCAGCTGTGATCTGAAGTAAAACCACAATGTACAACTTCAAGCCATCAAAATTGTGTGGTAACAAGCAATAGCGACCCAATAGGCAATTGCGTTTCCATTGCAGCCTACAACTGCAAAAGAAATAATAGTTTAGTTTTTAAAAGTCTAATACGACGCACAGTCGTAGCTGGGATATCTGTAACCAGGTTGGCAATTTCATAGTTCGTAAATGGAATTTGTGATTCCATTAACTTGTTGAGGATGAATCTCGCCATTTAATTGGCATTAAGAAAGACTGTCGACTCATCATGGTTGGTTTTAGCAAATTATGAACTTTATGAATCACTTGACCCTCGTATGTGATTGGTTTTGAAATTATGGAATTTGAGATGTGATTTGACGTATCCATGTGGACTAGCACCTGTCAGGAACCACCACAGGCTCCAGTGTTGGTGTGATACAGCACTGAATCGACAGGTATGCACATTTTAGAGAAGTACTTCAGACTAAGTGATGTAATAGCTGCCGCTCAACCAGAGTCCACAGAGATGTGTGTAAGACTGAGTCACAGCACTGTAAGAGTGAGAGAGATTCTCCACATGAATAAAATATAGGATGGATCAAGCAACTCATCACATCAGTCTCTTTCATCAGCCAGGAAACCTACAGGGAAGAAAATGATTTTTTCCAAAACCACACAATGCTGTACCGTACATACACCGCGTTCCACATTATTATGCAAATGTAATTTTTCTCTCTTTTTCCTAAATAATCTATAAAAATGATAGTTCTCATAATTTTCAAGTCATCAAACATTAGAGTATAACTCGACTGTTTTTGAACGAACCTCCAAATCATAACGATTTTTTAAAAAAAAAATCAAAATCTTAAAATGCACTGTTCCACATTATTACGCACAATAGAGTTTCAAAACATTTTATTGTTGTAAACAACTGAAAGCTATTAGTTAAACTGCAAGCATTTGTGGTGTTATATTTGCTGAAATCAAAAAGCTCTTTTCAATCAAAATATCTTAACAGGCCAAATTACATTTTTGACAGGACCCTTATTGATAGGAGTCACAATTTTGCATCCATGGAAGGTCGCGTTTTGGATGGTTTCTGCTGGAATTCTTTTGCAGGATGTCAGAATAGCTCCCAGAGATGCTGTTTTGATGCGAATTGCTCACCCTCATAGGATCTTTTGCATCATGATGCTCCAAAAAGGTTCTCAATAGGGTTGAGACTGTGGAGGATAAATACCATGCAGGCTTTCTTGTTTTATGCCCATAGAGTCACGTCGCACAGGTATTCCTTGCAGCATGGGATGGTGCATTTGTCAAGTGCATAAGATGATCTTCGGCACGAAGGCAATGCATTTCTTTTTATTGTACCATGTAGAAAGTGGTCAGTCAGAAACTCCACATATTTCACAGAGGTCATTTTACACCTTCAGGGACTCCTTGCAAGGGGCCGACTCCAGCCTTCCCCATGATCAGCTCAAACATGACGCCACCACCTCCTTGCCAGTGATCGCCGCAGAGCCTTGTCAGACATGGTGGCTGCCACCAACCATGCCATCCAGCACCACTCCATCCATCTGACTCAATCAGGGTTGCATCGCACTCATCAGTGAACAACACTGTTTCAGAAATTAGTCTTCATGCACGCAGGCCCACTGTGGGTATGCTTGCTTCTGGTTTTCTTCTCTGGTTATGGTGGCTGAATGAGCGTGCTTCAAGTGCATAACTGCAAACCCTTGAGGATCCTACAATCTTTGATGTTCTGTAGTAATTCAGTAGGATTTCACCAGCAGCAGCTTCGAATAATTGTTTGCTGCTTTGCAGGCATTTTAGCAGCTGCCTTCTTAACCCGACGCATTTGCCTTGGCAGAAATTTCATTGTGCCTTTTATCTGCTCGAACCCAGGCCCTGAATCGCCAGCAAATCTCTTTACTGTACGATGATCACGTAGTTGTTTTGAAAATATTCAAAGTTGCTTCATACCTTCTCCTAGGCATTACTTGAACTATTTCGCTGCAGCACAGGAGATCCTTCTTCTTCCTTGTTATATTGCTGGAAATGGTGGTCTTAATAATGTGGGAACATCCATTCTTAAGTAGTTTTCCTTTATTTGACTCACCTGCAAAACACTGGCACAGGTGTCTGAGATTGATTCGAGTGATTGGAAGAGCCCTGACGCACATTCCCATCCATGTGTTTAAACTGACAGACAAAAAATGACCTTACAGACCTTAAACACACTTCAGACAATAATGTGAACGCCAAAAGATTTCCCCAAAGCAGGAATGAAGATGAAAGACTTGAGACAAGATGAAATGTGTCTCTGCTCCACTGAAACCAGGCTAGAAAGCAGCACTACTGGTTTTCCAGGGACTTGATTCAGAACTGTTAGCGCCTCGTTGAAATTAAGCACTTCTGGCTGAAATGATGAGTGGCAGTGGGTTTGAGGTCACAGTAACTGAAGGGTTTTTTTTAAAAAAAACGTTATGTCACGCCGTCACATGAGGCATCTCACTAAAGGGTGATGTGCAGAACCTTGAAATTCAGTTCTTGCATCACGGGACTGTTCAACCAAAAGAGCTACTATTAATTTAACTTTAAATTCATTATGTTTTACCTTTATTTGGCTACCAGTTCTTCTTGTTTCATAAAGAATTCCTGCGTTGTTTTTTAAATGTCAAGAAATTTAATTAGTCAGTTATCAGAAGTGTGTAAGCAATACAAACAAGAGTACCATGATATTTGGGCTGCACAATCTGATTTGGATATGAAATGACACATTTTGCGCTTCAGAACAAGTATTATCATTGTAGGCATTAAATATATCCAGGTGCCTTTTAGGATGCAGTTGACGCAGCAATGGTGATAATGCTCATTCCTCAGCTGCTTATACTTATTTTGTCTTATATGGGTGTCATGTTATCCCAAAGCACCAGATCTTTCAGTCTAGATTGTGTCAAAGCCTGTTTGAGGCAATGGAGGTCCAGCCAGATTTCTGGACATTACATTCTCAATGGACATTACATTTTTTCCACTACACCCACTCCTCTTAATGTGCTCTCCAATTAAGGTGTCAATCTGTATTTATAGAGTAAGTTTGTCAATGTCAAACAGTAATACATACTTGGTGAAGTAATTAATTAATTGAATCAATAACATTAAAGAGCGACTTAGTGCTTGATTTTATCTTGAACTGCCCCTTTCAGATGTCAGTCCGGCACTCTCAAAGTGGTGGCAACAGTTTGGGAATGCCAAATATTTTGGCAAAGCAGAGCAAGTTAGTTTGATTAGTGCAAATATAAAACGTGCCAAATATGGTAACAGCTGAAAAGAGATATCACATTTTGGCAAAATACTTTAGTAACTAGATATTTATATGCTTTTTTAGCAAAACTGTAAATTCTAAATGGCTCAAATCAGGATTACGTTCTGACCATGTTTCCATCTGAGTTTCAATCTGTTTATTGCACAGTGTCTTTGATTGTCTTGAAAAGTGCTACATAGATTAAATTGTCATATTATTATACTTATTATTATTATTATAGACATTTTACAAGTACCTGTACATCAAAATTGGATGCCAAAATAAGTACTAACAGAATTATTGATATTCAATTATAATAAAATGATGTTAAATAAATGATATTCTTTGATGTAAATACAGTCTTTGTTGGGTAGTTGTTTTTCCTTTATTATCCACCAACTAAATATTGAAAATAACCAAGCATGCCATGCATTAATTGTTTGTTTTTGGATTTGATAGTATTTTAACATTATAACTACTAACAGGACTTGTCATGATATAATAATAATAACACCAAGTCTGTACTGTTTTTTAAAAATAGCTTCTCTTTTTAGTTGTCCATTTTATACACATAAAGAGTTCAAGTTTAGTTGGTAATGTTAAAGCAAGCTTCTGAGTTCTTCGATTGAGTTGTGAGCAGTATGGTTCATTGAAGAAAGGAACTGTGGTTAGGGAGGTCAATATCCCCCCTGTCACTTTACACTCACAAATGCACAGTAGGTTCATGATGGACTTAACCGTCACCACAGAGACCCGGTGCAGTGGTTTGTGGGTTTGAACTGACATATATTTGGCTTTGAAATATTCATATCTAAGACTTAGAGATATAAACACACACAAAAACACATCTCCTCCAAATCCCAAATGCAGTAAAGTGCAAGCTGCTTACACAGCAAATCATGCATACACTGCTCGTTCCATAAATAGGAAGTGTGTAAGGAGGTTTGTGTATGTGTGTGTGGCGTTTTGACCGGTGTGTTTTTGAAATCTGTGAACATTTTTTGTAAAGACACACTCACAAGTGGTCCACCAGTCTTTTCCTGGCTGTATGCATGTCAGCGTTTGCAGGGAACCACTTTCCAACGGCAGTAGCAAGGCTCCTCACATTTTACACACAACGTGTCCAACAAGAAATCTAACACTTAGTGAAGTTGCCACTGTCACTCACTGTCTTCTCAATCCCATGGTGTAGTTCCCAGAGGCTACATTATGACACCACAGGGAGGCTATCCTTGTTGCTGCCTACCAGCCACACCTCAAGAGATTTAGGGAGACTACAGGAAGGCTTTTAAGCCTCACAAAGTTGTTTATTTGGGGCTTGGGGAATGTGCTCTTTGGCTAAAGGTTAGGTCACCTCTTAAAATTACATTTTTAAGGCATGGTTGAGCTACAGGAAAATAAATGAGGATTCTCAAATTGTAGTGGAGAATAGAGCATTAGGAGTCAATGGACATATCAACTTCAATTGTGTTTGGTTTTTGTGCATACCGAGATTGAGTCGGGTGCATAATCAGAAGCTTATCCTAATTTCCTGAGTTGTTTTTTTTTTTTTCAAAAGGGCCTGGTTTGCCACAAATGGTTGCAATCACTTGCCAAATTTCAAACTGTACATGGAGCAGAATTGAAATTCAAGAAAATCTGCAAAAAAAAACCTCAAATTTCTCTTTTTAGTAATAGATTAATTTAAATGAGCAAATTGCACAAATGCTCCAATCAGGTGCCATTATACCATTAAAAGAAGAAGAGGTGCAGCAAAAATGCTCGTCACACTTTAATTGTGGAAAAATATCTAGAAAACATGATGGAAATCCAGTGTGGAAATGTCACACCAGACACCAGATTTAAGTGTTGGATAAAAATAGTAAAAATAACTAAATATATTCAAAGCACCAACTTTACATTAAACCATACACATTTTAAATGATCCGTGGCTGCAGCTTGCTGCTTGGTTTCGTCAGCCTGATGTGCAACTTAACACCCATCTGCCTTTTCATCCACGCCCTGCTGTTCCTAACTCTGACACAGTTGGTGGCCTTCCATCTCTAAGCAAAAATCATTGAAGATTAAGTTGGGCAGTTTCTGCCAATAATTGCAGGTGTGCTTCACTCTCTGCTGCCCTGCAGCTAAATAACAGCTCCCAGCTCTTGGGGAAGGACTTCACACACAGCTAGATTTCCCTCCACACTGGGATGAAGTTGTCACAGAGAGCCAAGGGAAATGTGGCCAGCTTTCTGCTGCAGTGATGGAAACTATGAAAAGACCCTGTGTTGCTAAAATCTGGACCCAGACTGCATCTGGTTGAGTCACAGCACAGCATTTAAAACAACTACACTTTGTAGCAATTTTGATTTTGATTGAGTTAAAAACCAAATAACAGTGATATAAACAGTGATTTCACTCCCTGCTGAAGCTTGAGGTCTATGGCCAATGCTTAAATTCACAAGGGCGCATTATGTCTTTCACACGTGTACATGCACATAGCAGTGGATAGTTCAGGTGCTTGCAGAACCTAACTCTGTATACCAACTCACAACATCAGAGGTGGTAGCTGCCTGCTCGTTAAGGGCTGCAGAAACAATTACATAACATTACGACTCTACCTCATACTCCATCAAGCATGCAGAGTGGCAGGGCTTGTGCAAGACAGAAAGGATAAAATGGCAAGACAGTCTGAACTGAGTGATACCATGACAGAAGTCTGCCTGTGTCATCGTTCATCTCTTGGTGTCTGGACTTGATACTGATGTCGCCCCAATTTAAGGCTGTCCTGAACAGGAAAGTGAGGCCAAGTTGTAGCTACAGGAAGGAAAAAATACACTTTGAAGACATGGAAAACATTTTGAGGTTTGCTTTGTGTAGTGGTAATGTGTGGAAACTTGTTATCTTGTTATCAGTTCATTTCTGCCACTGTCACTGCTCATACCATGTCACTTTTTTGTTCTTTTGTAAATTTGAAAAAAAGAAGAAAAATGCATTGGTTAGAGTGGTTTTGCTGGTAAATTTAGTGAAGAGGAAAACTAAAAACAAATGTGAGGGACACAAAAATCCTTAATAAGAAGAAATTATAAGGTCGTTTAGGTTGTGTTTAATTTCACCTAATAGGAATTGTAAATAGAAATATAATAAGCCATATTTCAGTCAGTTTCTGTTGCGTGCTCAGTTTTTCAATGATTTTTGTTTGCAGTGCAGGCATTAGTTTGTATTCCTAAGTTTATGTTCTTTCCTATTAATATTTCATTGTAAAGTACTTTTGTATATTTGAATGCTAGCATTATAAATAATAACAGGCATTCCTCAAGTAAGTTAGGGAAGGTGTAATCCTGACTGCAGATCTGAAGACAGTAGCTTGGTAGTGGCAGTGCCAATAAAAGCGTAGATAATGTGTATGAGTAAAAATTATGTAAGTTTAAAAATATTTTATGTCTTAAGGAATGTTTTCATCAAGCCAGGTGAATGGTTTCATCTGATCAATAAATATAATCATGTATCATGGTAGTAACGAACATTTATGAAGTGGAATTGATTAATCCAAGCCGACTAAAACCTTGTGGAGCTCATGATATGAGACGTAAAACCCACCACTCCTGATAAATATGACTTAAGGCAGTTAACACAGTTGGTTTAATGACAGGAGAATTTTCTAGACTCTGAAATAAGAAGTGATGGTCAATTGTAACAAGTTCTGTGTCAGTACTACACGGTTATTTGTAGCTCTCACCAATGCTGTGCTCTTGGCGATCAATTAGTGGCAGATATTCTTCTATATGACTTTGTCCTAGACTTTAGTGAACACATTTGTCACTGTCACTCAGTGTCTGTCAGTTAACAGCAGCAGGACTGTCTGCTCTTCAATCCCTTCAGGCTTAGTGTAAACTCCTGTGTAGGAGTGTGGACATAACACCCTGATGCTTTTGTTTTGTTATTTGATAGTAGACTGATGGATTTGTTGTTATATACACTGTTTCCCGCACGCCAGTCACAACGGAGACATGGTGGAATGATGGTGGCTTGTCAGCTTGCAGGATTTACCCATGGATGAATCTGTCTGTTTTACTTGCCGTTACCTCAGGTCCTGTGAATCTGTCATGTTGGCTGTCAGTGATATGAAGCATGCTGACTGTACTCCTGCAGACAGCAGGAAGATATATAGCTGTTACCCTGCGGCTAAATAGCTTCAGGTCATACACAGAATGGCTGCCTGGTGGGAGAGGTTATCATCAAGGTCATGGAGAGAGAAAAGCCTAAGTCATTAGGATGTTTAGCACTTAGTCTGCTGTTGCTGACATTTAAAGTTGTACAGTACAGTAAAACTAAACTCTGCCCGGAGGCTTTTCTCCACTAGCGAGGCTGTTAAGGTTCTGTTGAGATGAAGCCATTCCCCTTCTGGTCACAAATGTAATCCTTGCCAGATTAGACCTGTATCCGATTTTTATATCTCTATTGATGTCTATACAATCATGCTCCGCCATTATTATAAATGTAATTTTCTCTTTTTCCTAACAATCTATAAAAATGATAGTTTTTATACTTCCTTTCGTAAGTCATCAACAAACATTAGAGTATAATCAATTGTTTTCTGAACTAACCTCCAAATCATAACGGTTTTTTTTTTAAAAAAATAACAAATCTTTAAAATGCACTGTTCCACATTATTATGCACAGAGTTTAAAAGATTTTATTATATGTAAACAATCAGAAAATTTGTAAGGTTATATTTGCTGAAATCAAAGCTCTTTTCAATCAAAATATCTTAACAGGCCAAATTACATTTTTGGACATATAGGACCCCTTATTGACCAGGAGCTTCACAATTCTTGCATCCATGGAAGTTAGGTTGCTTGGATGGTTTCTAAGCGGAATTTCTTTGCATTTAGAATAGCCTCCTAGAGATGTTGTTTTTGATGTGAATTGGCTCCACCCTCATAGATCTTTTGCATCAAGGATGTCTAAAGGTTCTCAATAGGGTTGAGAGACTAGAGTGATGGGGCCACACCATTATAAGTTTTTTCTTGTTTTATACCATAGCAGTCAATGATGCACAGGTATTCTCAGAAAGATGATGGTGCATTGTCATGCATAAAGATGATCTTGCTGCCGAAAGGCACGATTCTTTTTTATTGCACCATGGAAGAAAAGTGGCTCAAATGAACCCACATATTCACAGAGGTCATTTTTACACCTTCAGGGGACCTTGAAGGGCCGACTAGCCTTCCTATGATTCCAGCCTCCAAAACATGACGCCCACCACCTCCTTGCTGATCGCCGCAGAAGCCTTGTCGTGACATGGCAGGCCGCCACCAAACCATCCACACGACCTTATCCATCTGGACCATCCAGGTTGCACGGCACTCATCAGTAACAACACTGTTTGGGAAATTATTAGTCTTCGCGGTACGTGTAGCCCACTGCAGGCTGCTTTCTGCTTCTGAGCTTTTGGTTATGGTGGCTGAATGAGGTTATGCGGTTAAATCAACACCCTCTTGAGGATCCTACACCTTTGATGTTCTTGGCACCAGAGACCAGCAGCTTCGAATACCTGTTTGCTGCTTTGCAGTGGCATTTTAGTAGCTGCTCTCTTTAACCTCGAATAAAGATTTGTCTGGCAGAAATCTTCTCTCATTGTGCTCTTTATCTGCTCGAACCCGCGGTGTGTTCTGAATCGGCTACAAATCTCTTTACTGTAATGATGATCACGTGTAGTTGTTTTGAAATATCTAAAGTTATTTATACCTTCCTAGGTATTTTCGAACTATTTTCGCAGCAGCACAGAGATCCTTCTTCTTCCCCAGCATATTGCTGTTGTAGTGGTCGGTAGTTCACTTAATAATGTGGAACATCCATTCTTATGTTTTCCTTATTTGGACTCACCTGCAAACTAATTGGCACAGGTGTCTGAGATTGATTCGAGGATTGAAGATTCTGACGACATTCCTATCCATGTGTTTAAACTGAGCAGACGGCAAAAAATGAGACCTTATGACCTTTTAAACACAATTTGCATAATAATGTGGAACGCTGTGTATCTATCGGTATCTAATTGTTGATGGTAATATATGTGGCTTGGTCTAGAGCTGCTTCCAAAAGTGCCCTGACATAACTTTGCTATGATTGGATTTTTAGTCTTCTGTACCCTACATATGAGCATTCATCCATGTTCAATGTCCTGCCCTAGAACACCTTGAGATGCAGTGTAGCGGAAGAGGGGATTCAATTGATTAGTGGACAACCCTGCTCCACCCGCTGTGCTGCCCCTATCTACTTGATAATATATAAGTAATCATATTTACAATTAATAAAGAATTTATTCTTTTGTCGTCAATTTTCACTTGATGTTGAACTGGTCATCTCAAATATTCCCATCAGATGCTGTTAATTGCAAATGAAATTCCACTTGAGTTTACCAAACACAGATATCAGTACTTCTACCTGCTCAATTGCATCGTAAATGAGAAGAATGGCAAGGACGAAAAAATGGGCAACTTCACCAATTGTGTTTCCTCAGCGAGGTGTTCCTACAGCCAATAGCTGACATCATGTGTGACCTTTACACATAGCTGCCCTATTTATAGCACCCACACTACTTAGTCACCACATGTGCTTGAAAAATACTGTAGCTGTGATTTTTCAATCATCTGTGCTAAACTTGGATTGTATTTGCTTATACTGTAATTGTTCACAAACCAATGAAAAGATTGGTCACACAATCTGAGAAACTGGAATTATCCCTTATCTTCTTTCACCTTATATTTCATATACCTGGCTCTTCAAGAAAACAATATGTGTCCAGTGGTCTTCAAGCATTTGTATGGTGTGCACATTCACACTATATATTTGTTTTTTTAAATAATAGTTTGAAATACTTACCATATTGTGAGTGGGAAAAGATTTTTGAATGAATAAGCTGTTTTTTGATTTTATTTCAAACCTTTATTTAAGACTATCAGAGTCAGTTGATGATGCCAAGTATGAACAAAGACATCAAATAATATATATGCCCACACATACATATATATATCTATACGCAAATATGCCAGAAATACAAAAACTGTCAGACAGTATCAGCTAGTTACAGGCCAATAGTGGAGGATTATTAAGTTGAAAACTAAGGCATCCGATCGATCTAAGAGCTTCAGTTTGAAGTCGTGTACCTGCAGCAGATTCATTGAGAATGCTGCAGAGTCATTCAGAGTTGAATCAAAACTCTTCTTTCTACAGATCAAGGTAAAGCTGGACTTGTTTCTGAAGAGAAAGACACCTGAGCAACGGACCAGCCGGAAAGTGATTCCTGTAACCTTTCCGGCGTTTTATCATTCGATTCCACCCCCTATCAGGAGATATATGCTGTCACATGCACATTGTTATTTCGCGGAAAAGCAGTTTGTTCTTCATTCATTAATTATCATCCGATTAAGAGCTTCCTCAAGAATCAGCAATACAATATACACAACAGTATCGTCAGCATAGGGACAGGCTTGGGAGCAGACAGTGTCATTCATGAAAATGGTCTGGACTGGACCCAAACTTAAACTTTATGGCACATCTTTCAGTACCTGAACAAACTCACATTGTTTTTAACACGTTGACAACTCTTCAAACGAATAATCTTGCCACCAGTCACAAGCCTTTATACACAAACCAACAATGAACAACTTTTCTTATTGCAAAGCATGATCGACTGTATTAGAAGATGTCTAAATTAGATATTATATCATTATGTAGATCAGGGGTCTTCAACCTGTTATATTCTGTGAGCTACTTTGCATAATAATGAAAAGGAGAGCTACTCTGTTAGTAACATTTATTCACATAGCTAATTTCCATATAGAACAAGAATATATGCTTTGTTTTGCATATAACATATTCAAATGATAATATAGAACACATATTGTGTATAATAAATTTAAATTCATAAGCATGCCTGTTGTATTCTATTTCTATGTTCTATCAAAATTAGAGGAAATGGAATATTAGACAAACAAATAACATATATGAGTATATGTTCATTTGTGCAAACAGCATCTTGAGGAAAACAGTGCTATATCACTGAGGCCACAAGACTCGATCACACTGGTGAAAACCAGCACCTGTTCAGGTCCGACTCCAGCGTCTGACCGCATCCGCAGACAGCGCACACCTCCTCACGCACAGTACCAGTACCGTTGACACCACATGACAGACTCTCGGTCTTAATTTTATGGTCCTCGAATAATGATTCCGCCATAGCGCCGAGTTTCTTTACGATCCCGCTTATCAGTTAAGGGCTGCTTGGAACTCTCATGTTGTCATTAGGCATAGGCTAAGCCCGCCAACTGCCTGGCACCGTGGCAGCTCGCCCCCACCCGCCCAGTGAGGACTTGACAGCAACGCGAGGCTAATGTTTGATTGATCAAGGCTGGACAAACAATCGTTTATCTCGGCAGGGGGCGAAAGTAATCATAATTTGATTGATGGAAAATTTAGACCAGCTTACTAAGTGACAAATCAAATTTGTCTTATTATATTATTGACCCCTTGGCAAGATATGGGATATGTTTTGACGATCCCTGGGCTAGTGCTATATTTTAGAATAAAGTCATGAAGTACCACGACGTTGCGGGCTTACCTTGTATGCCTCAAGGGCACTGGTAAGTTGGTGACCCCTGATGTAGATATTCTATCACTATCAGCTGATGATGCTGTAGACAGCTCTAAAACCAAACAGCTTAAAATTGGGTGATGTGAAAGGAAAAACCCGCTTGTTTGTTCACCCAAGATTCCAGGTTTGTTGCTAAGCAGGGTAGTTTGCTGGGTGGTAACATTGAATAAATTATTTTTAGAGCACACCTTCCACATTCCGCAATTACTGAGTGCACTAGCAAGGCAACAATGCCCAAATCTCCAAATATGAGACCTAAGTTGAAATAAACAATCCTATATGTTACTTCACTTTAGTTTTTACTGTTGCAGTCAGGGGTGCAGTCATGGTGGCCTGCAACCTCACCGATTGTTTCTTTATTGCTAACATGAAACAGAGATCCTAGGATATCTTACAGAAAATTTGTATCCTTATGCATGGTCAAACATCACAGAAGATCGAAGAGGAAGCACAACTTGTGAAAAGAACAATATTGTAACCCTGCGTAAATTTTGACTCACTGCAGTGGAAATGTACACCGCGTTCCACATTATTATGCAAATTGTGTTTAAAGGTCATAAAGGTCATTTTTGTCTGTCAGTTTAAAACACATGGATGGAATGTGTGCTGGCCTCTTCCTAATCACTCCAATCAATCTCAGAGATGTACTCGCCAATTAGAAGGTTTGCAGTAGAGTCCAAAATTAAAGGAAAATCATTTAAGAATGGATGTCTGCATGCCAAGCTAAGACCACCATTTTCTGCAATATGTAGGAAGAAGAAGGATCTCTGTGCCGCCGAAAAGCTTGTAAATAGTTCAATGCCAGGAGAAGGTATGACAAATTTTTTAGATATTTAAACTTCACTTGTGATCATCGTACAATAAGAGATTTTAGTTTATCTAGAACACACACGGGTTCTACAGATAAAGGCACAATGAGAAGATTTCTGCCAGACACGCGTCAAGTTAAGAGAGAGCAGCTGCTAAAATGCTACTGCAAAGCAGAAGCAAACAGGTATTCAAGCTATGGTGTTCCCTTTTGAGCGTTAAACATCAAGGTGTAGGATCCTCAAGAGAGGCGGTGTTATGCATAAACCCACCCAGCCACCCCTTAACCAGCCCAGAAGCAGGAAATGCCTGTGTGCCTACACTGCATGAAGGACATCAAACAACAGTGTTCATCGATGAAGTCAGTAAGCAAACCCTGATGGTCTATAGATGATGGAGCCCTGATGGTTATGAATGCCACCATGTCCCTATACAAGGCTGTGACGTCAAGGCGAGGTGGTGGCATCATGTTTTGGGGCTGGAATCATGGAGAAAGCTACGGCCCCTTCAAGGTCCCTGAAGGTGTAAAATGCACCCCTAAATATGTGGAGTTTTGACTGACCACTCTTTCTTCTGTGGCACAAAAAAAAGAAGCTTTGCCTTCGTGAGCAAGCAAGATCATCTTATGCATGACAATGCATTCATCCCATGCTGCAAGAATACCCAGCATACTGACTGCTGCGCGGCAAAACAAGAAAATCCTCATGGTGTGGCCCTATCCTCCCCATCTCAACCTCTATTGGAGAACCTTTTGGAGCATCATGAAGCAAAAGATCTATGAGGGTGGGAGGCAATTCACAATCAACAAAACAGCATTCTGGGAGAGGCTATTCTGACATCCTGCAAAGAAATTCCAGCAGAAACCATCCAAAATACTGACAACTTCTATGATGTAAGAATTGTAGCTCCCATCCAATAAGGGGTCCTATGTCAAAAATGTACTCTGTCAAAGAAGAGTTTTTTGTGATTGAAAGAGCTTTTTAGATTTCAGCAGTCATAACCTGCAAAATGCTTGCAGTTTAACTAATTGACCATTTTCAGTTGTTTACAACAATAAAATGTTTTGAAACTCTATTGTGCGTAATAATGTGGAACAGTGCATTTTAAGATTTTGATTTTTTTTTAAAAAAACCCGTTATGATTTGGAGGTTCGTTCAAAAACAGTTGAGTTATACTCTAATGCTTGATGACATGAAAATTATGAGAACTATCATTTTTATAGATTATTTAGGAAAAAGAGAGAAAAATTACATTTGCATAATAATGTGGAACGCGGTGTAGAAAGCCTTGTATGAGTTGAGATGAGCATGAGCAAACACAGTCAACGGCTGGCCCTGACCCAGATTGGAATGCTACCGATTTCCTTAATATTCAAAGAGAAATCCGAAGACGCACCTGAGCTCATCCCACAGCGGTGTTCTACTGCAGCTCTCCACCACTTTTGTGTGGGATAATCTCCCCAAAGAGGAGAGCTGTACGATTCAGAGCTCTGCAGCTCATTGCACAAATGCGGAAGGTGTTTTTCAGGACTAAAGACAGGTTCCTTTCGCTTTGGAATGATTATCTGAGATGTGTGAGCTTGCCACCCACAGTCGCTCTTTGCCATCTGAGACTTGCAGCTGCCTAAAGGCTCTTCAGCAACCCCTCCCTCCCTTCAGATTCTCCCAGCCTCTCTGTACCTCCGTTTTAAAGAAGCATTTGATTATTGAATACCTTTGGCAATCTCACACTGTACCGCTTATATCTAGTGGCCTGGGCCAGAGCTTTTTGCAGAATGCAGGACTGAATGATGTTCCACAGAATTTCAAGATTAATTCAGCATCTCATCTCATCTCATATCAAAACAGCTCTGTCCTATAAATTCAAACTGCCCCATCTCACTTTTATATATTTAAAGGAAAACAGTAGGACAGATTTTATTCTTTAACTTTATGTGGACCAATTTATAGAAACAAAGAATTTTTGATCATTGGGGTTTGAGTTTAAATGAAAATTATGTCTTCATACAAAGATAGATATATAAGCAATATATAAGAAATGGTGCAATTCAGTTCATCAACGAAAATGATTTAAAATTCTGTAATAACACTAACAGTGTACAACCATGTCAGTGACTCTGCGGGGCTTTGAGCTAAATGCTAGCAAATTAAAAAATTAAAAAGCTTGTGTACTGATGTTTAGCAGATATAAAATTTACTGTGTCCACCACCCCGTTTAGTGTTGTTAACGCTGTATAATTAGCAATAAATACAAAGTACAGCTGACCTGATAGTAATGAACATACTGTGGAGAATGAAAACTTACAACTGACAATCTATTCAGTCACTGAAAAACGAATAACCTCATGCTTTCGCCTAGGAAAAGCTCAGGGGCTCACCAAAGTCATTATTCTTCTCTGGACCACGAATATCTGTCAAATATCACGTACTGTGACATTATCACCCTGTAAGTATAAGCAGTGACACACCTGATAAGTTTATAGCTAGCCCCTAAGGTGGATACAGTTTTGCTGATTAATAATAGTGAGTGCATATTTTACCTCATTTCAGGAGTCTGGTACTATATATAAATTATATTTATATATAACTGGCACTGTATTTCAAACCCTCTCTCTCCATGGCTCTGGGTTTTTACGTAGTAACTGACCTGTTTAAACTCCCACCTGCATGGTGATGTTTCTCTCAAGTGCTGCTCATCCGAACTTCTTAACTCCCAACACCTTGGTAACTCGGGTCCCCTAGCAATACACCCACCAAGCAAGAAAGACTGTGCTCTGTTTAAATATAGAAAAAGACAGCAGTGAATTTAAATCAAGATCCTTCCAAACCTTAGTCTCCTAAACCTGTGTAATACAAGTATATTAAATACAAACTCTGTCACATCTATCTAGTTATTCAGTACTTCCGTACAGCCTCTGTAACCTCTGCTTATTTTTGGCTACTGTTTAAAATTCCAACTCATACAAGCATAAAGAAGCTCGATATACGCCCCTGAGCACTGCATTGTCTGCCTGACAATACCATGCTCATCTCATCCAGAGATCAGATCCATCCCCGATTCTGCACTCCCTGGAGATCACATCAGAGGTTTCTCTTTACCTGTTCAAGTATGCATTAGTCAAAGAGAGGCTGAGGATTATGATGATCTCTCTTCATTCAGATGCAATACATTTTAAACTTCTTTGGGATCAAAAATAATCTCACTTTTTTTTTTTATTGAAATATATTTGTTTTTTGTTCCACCAGTATGAAGTAAACGTTACATAACAGGATGATCTAAGCACTTTAAAATATAGTTCTGATAGACTGGAGAAGCACTCATGATGTTTAGCATAAGAAGATCAGGTGAACTGACAGCCTGGTAGAGCTCCAGTATAGATTTTTGGGAAAGCAAACTGTATTTGATCTTTACTTGCTGAGTCCTGTTTGTTAAAAATGAGTAATACCACTTCATAACTGTGGAGCTGACCTCCAGTTTGTGAATCCAAAGGTAGATCTGGAGAGTATTGAAAGCAGAAATATTGAAAGAAGTGCTGAAAGAATTCAAATCAATAAATAGCGTCTGAGCGGAAGCTGTCCTCAAGATGTATTTAAAACAAGTGCATAATAACTGTAACAGCATCATATGCACTCTGTCCCCATCTCGAACCAAACTGTAATGGGTCTGATTTGCTGTTCACGTCCGCTTTTAACATAGACACCACACGCTTTTCAAGGCATTTCATCACGACTGATGTAAGAGCAATTGGTCTAAAATCCTTGTTTTCAGTTGGATGGGTATACTCAAGGGCAGGAACCCTAACATAGCATTTTTTTCAAAGATCAGGAACTTTTTGTATATCTAAAGACTGTTGGGAAGAAAAGGGCATGCCAGTGTCAGTACTTTTTTTCAATTTTTTGAAAGAAAAACAGTTTTCAAGCTGTAAAATCACAAGTCTCAAGCCCCAGATGAAAATGAATTAAATCAGCAGCCATTTTCCTGTCGCGGTAAGTAACAGAGCACTTTTTAACATTTTTTAGAGTTACTGTAGCTACTATTTTAATTTTGAGTTTGCAGATCTTAAACTGTCCTCTAAATTAAGATAAGCACACCATCCTGCGATTGAGACCCCCATGTTGCTATCCTGTTGCTCCTCTCTTGAAACAGCTCACACACCAGGTTTGTTGCGTCTCTGTCAGAAGGCATGACGCAATTATGCAATTGCAAATGTTGCGTAAAGATTTCATTACACACTGTACACAGTAGTCCAACAATTTTTTCAGTGAATCATAGTGAGCCTGCAGAAAGAGAGGAAGGTTATTTGCGGGAAAGATTGGTTTTTGACAGCCACATTGATTGTTCTTCCCCAGATTTCCTCCAGAATTTGCATCAATGGTTGTGTACCTCATCGGTTTTCAGTTATGAATCTTTATGACTGTATTAATTTTACAACCTCTGTAATAATTTGTTATTATAATTTTTAAAATACTTAAATGATTCCATCCCCAGGTTTACATTTCAGTCATATTCAAGGCAAAAAGTAATTAGTGTATCAAACTTTAATTCAGCATCATGAAATATGTATTTTATTTATGTATATTCTGTCAGAAATATAATTTGACGTGTTTAATTTGACACTGGTTCATTTCTAGTTGTACTGTGGTGTGTGTGATTATGCATTGGCATATGTGGTTTCAGGTAACCTGCGCTCAGTGAATCTCCCACAGATGTTGACTTGCTCACTGTGCTCCGGCGAAGCGCTTCATACCCTCAGGCCTTTCTGTTCCAATGTGAAGAGCTTTCGGTTCAACACAGCACCTCAGCCAGACAAATAGCAGACTGCTGGGACAGAGAGGCCAGGGAACTCTTTCACTTCAGGCTTTTACACCATGTCTGGACTCACTGTAGCTATCCCTTTCAAGAGTTTTCCTGAACAGTCCCTATTTTGTCCTGATCACACCTGAGCCCAAAGGCTGTGTTTTGTTTGGAGCCACAAGGATTTGTCAGATTCCAGGTCGACGTTCTGCATCAGGGTTTAATTTCTATTCCATTGTCATTGCCACCAAACAAAAGTAACTCCTTGGTAACTCCTTTAGGTTATGGCGCTCATCTAAATACCGCTAATGAGTTATGTGCAGACATTGTAACATTTTCTAATTAGTGTATTAATTAGCTACATGAATGACCTCGTTAGAGTAGCTGGTTATGTTCAGTATATCATGTTGATTATAATGACATATTACACAGCCAGAGTGCTTCTTGTATAGAAAGGACATGGAGAGCAAAGCAGGGAACTCATTTAATCTGTTACATTCAGAACTCAATAGTGAAGTCAATTAGAATTCTATTGGCACATGTCACAAATGTAGTGTTTTACCTTTTTGTAACACCTACGGCTAAATTAACTAACTTAAGAAAAAGTGAAAGTGTTTCAACCTCATCAAGAGTAGCAGAAGACAGAGTCCTTTTCTAGGATGAGCAGACATGTAGTAGCTGTTGTATATAATATGCAGAATTGATTTATAGGGGGTAATGGAAAGCAGGAACAAGAGAGCTTAGAGAAGAAGGAGGGTCCCCGGACCTCTGATACCCCACCACTGAAGAACCTCAGCACTGACAATGATAGAGCTTATTGAATCTCCAGAAAATCATGAAAAAGATAAACAGCTGGTGGCACTAATTCTCCATTTGGGTTCACTGAATCTGTAGCTTCTGGAGTCCCTCAGAGTTTTTCTTGGATTTTTTTTTCAAGACAAAGATAGAAAAGGCTGGAAAATATAGGTAGAAAAGAAAAATGTTTTTAATGTGAGGTGTGAAAGAACACTAACATGTGGGTCACAATGCTATAAAAATGGCTGAATTTGGATAACAAATATTAATATAAGATAGAAAAAGCACCAAAATCTAGTAAAAAAGTATGAGAGGTAAAGTAAGAAGCATGTTTTGTCCAGTGACCTAATACAGTTAGGTGTTGATTTGGAGTTACTGGGTGCCATGACCAGAAAGCTAATTTAGTGAGGGTCCCAAAGTGAAACCTCTGCTGCCTGATGAATAACACAGTCCAGTGCTTACCATTGCATTTTGGTCTGAATTTTCAACAATGGCCCCGGACAATACAACAGACAACCTCCCTTGAGTTAGCTGTTGAGATAGGCAGGGGAATCCCAGTGGTCCCTGTATTCTTAGTCTTCACAAAGCTGCCATATACAGCTGGGGCTTGCTCAATACTTACTTCCATGATTAGATTATCTGAAGATCTAAATGTGTAAGAGAGTGTTGCATCTCATTATGGTATGCATTATGGTTTCAAAACAGCATGCAGGTCATTTCAGGGACTGGGTGCGCTCAATTCTGCAGTCAATAAGTTTCCAATCCTCCTTCCCAGAGCTGAATTATGAACGATCTTAGCAAAGCGCTTGAGCGAACAGATTGCTGCCACTTTCACAGAAAAATGCACTTCTTGATCAGTGTGGCTGATTGAATGTAATGGAACTGAAATGAAGCGAGTTGCGGCAATGTAAAGGCTTTTGTTGCAGCAGCAGCAGCATTGCTCTGTGCTGCTTTGCCCACTTCAGCTTGACTAGCTGTCAGTCACTTGAAGGCATACAATGCAATCTCTCTGCACACATGGATTTGGTGTTGCTGCAACTTCTCAAGGTGAAGTGAAATTGAATTCTCCTCAAGGTGAATAGCCAAGTATTGGTCATAGCACAAGACTGAATAGGTTTGCTTACCAGGGTTGATGGTCTTCTTTACAAAGTAGTATTTCACATATGAAACAAGCACGGGAACACTTATTCCTTTTTCCTGTTGTGAGCCATTTCCTCTAATGGCAACCTGCCGTAGCAGTGGAGAAAGAAATGGCAGTGGAGATTGCAGAAATATTTTCAGCAGCGGAAAAATCTCAGTGACAGTCGTCGTCAAAACCGGTGGGTCTTTGGAATAGAATGGTGAAAAAGAAGAGGAAGAGACAAAATGAGCAAAACAGGGATGTGAGAGGGAAGGAGCTGGCTTTGGGGTTACAATTAGATCCAATTTAGGATAAGGGTCAAGGTTAAGTATTTAGTTGCGATGGTTAAGGTTAGGGGCTAGACAGTGCCGAAAGTGTGTAATGGTGTGTGTGCCAGAGTGATCGAGACAGGAGATAAAGAGACTAGAAGGAGAATGGAGAAATTGAAAGAAAGCAAAAGTGGGAGAAAGAGTTTCAATCTGTCTCTGGAGAATTACCTTTCTTGTTGATGCTCAGGCTCAGAGATAATCAGGTGTTGCAATTCCACTTCCCCAAGGATCCCAGATTACAGAACAATAAGCCCCCCCTCTGTCTTTCTCTCTCTCAAAGACACACATACATACACTCTTACCCTTCAAATCTGAGTAAACAGTGTTGCTTTCCCTCCTTTTGTCAATATTAATTTCTCAAAATCCCTGGGGAGTATGCAAAAGAGATCTGTATATCCTTGTGCGTATGCATGTGAGTATTTGGAAATTCACAGCCGCTGCATTTCAGCAGTCACCGACAGCTCCTCAAAAGCACAGGAGAATATGTTTTTTCCCTCTCAAGAACTGATCAATACTCGTGAAAAATCTCTCAGATCCAATCATTAAAGAGTTAACTAACATAGTCTGGACCAGCCTGGAGGTAGGTGAAATAGCAGTAACTTTGACAGGCTCAGGGAGGGTGTTTACAAATGAACCAGCATCTGATTAGACTAAAGCAGCTTGTCTGATCAGGAGATCTTGACTGCCCTAACAACGCAACTTCTTTCTAGCAGATAGTGGAAGTCTTTCCTTCTCTAAATACCGTAAATTTAGGTAATTTAAGGCATGATGGAGAAAATCATTGTGCAGACCGGTGTATTTTTAATGACCAAAGTTGCATGTCCGCATGTGGTTCTTAATTAATGTATTTGTTAAGTGAAATAAATATCATTAATTATGTCTGTCACGTTGACACAGTAGAATGAGCATTTATAACAGCACTATCACCAACATGCATTTTACCATGAAACACCAAAACACCATGGCTTACTCGTTGTAATTAAATGCCAAATGAAAGTGCATTTAACTGTGTGTATAGATGACAGGGTAAAGTACAATATTTAACATACCTGCTTAAGTTAAGCTACCTTGTATCACTAATGTCTTCCTCATTTGTGATTCTTGTCCTGCACTCCTGGTAAGCACTCAAAAAGATAAGGGCAATCATGTGAGCTGGGTATAAGCTTAATCGCTGATGAATGATTGTGTTCCTGGCCAGGGAGCAAAACCTCTCACTCTCTTCACTTTTTTACATGCAGGCTGAGGCGCCAGCAGTTCCTCTTAATCACTCTTGAGTGAAGTTTTTTTCTCTTCTGGGGTTCCTCTCCGTTGTTGTCCACATTGATGTCCGCAGGAGCCTCATCGTATGCTCCCGCAGAGCAAATGACGGTCTTAATGCTGGTAGTTTTAAGTTCAAAATGTCACTTAATAAATTTTCTTTTCTCCAGTTTTACAACTTTGAGTCAGATGTTCACAAGTTTTCTGGGTCTGCTGATCATCTGCAATCGTGCTTCCCCTACTGTGTTGTATCAAAAAGCCTATTTTAACCATGTAGTACTGCTTGACAACAAGATGTAATTATGTAATTATAAAACTATTTTAACCTTTGAACATTGCAATATATTGATATTATATTGGCACTGTCATTTAAATAATGTGATATAGCGTGTAGAGTCTGCATTTGAGTAAAATGATGTGATTCTCTTTTCCTGCTGTTCTTCCTTTCATACCACAGCCATTATATTTCCATTACTGTTGACTGTTTAATGTTGTTAATATTTTGTGAAAGCAGCAATAATTGTCCCAAAAATATTGTTGCTCTACTCACGGTGAGGTATTTTGTCAAAAGATGTCGTGATTACTAGTGCTTTCCTGGTGTTGGATTTGGTGACAGTCTTATCTTGGTATGCAGCTTGAACATCGATGTCCTGCTCATGAAGTCAATCCAGCATTGTAAATATTGAATTCCAAGGCTTGGGACAATAGGTCTGGACCCTGTTGACCCTGCAGCGGGCTTCCATCTCTTCAGTGCACAGGTTTCCACTGCTGAGTGACAGAAATGACTTACCACTAGCCTCACTGCATTGATGGGTTTTGCTACTTCAGGTAAATCCAGCCCTGCCTTTATCGCCAACTGTAATGAATTGCCAGTGCAGCCAAGGTCGTGCAAGAAATCACACATAGTTGTCACCAGGTTTGTGCCGCTTGCAGGACAACACCACTAGGTAGGACTCTGTGATCGTGTCTGTCAGTATCTGGGCATGTTTCCATGGGTTTGCCTTTCTGGCAACATGCAAGGATTTTTGCCTTTATCTCCCAGGTTGTGATGAGCTATGCGCTGTTGGTGGGAGTAGTTTGTGGTGTGTGAAATGCTCTGATCTTTTTTATAGGATGCTAGTTAGCAGTAGAGCAGGCCACCTGTCAGAGAATTGATGGTTTGATCCCCAAAGTGGCTGAAGACACTGAACCCCAAATTGCTTCTGTGGCTGGCTGTTCCATCAGTGTGAATGAGTGTCAATGAGCAGCCGGCATCTTTGTGTAAATGGGTAAATGCTCTTATGTAGTGTAAAGCACTTTGAGTGGTCAGAAGAAAAGACAGGTGCTATATAAATACAGTCCATTTATTGTGTTATAGTAAATGAGGCAATTTACTAGCACAGTGTGAAGAAATGGAGAATGTCATCTCCCGTCTACGCCCAATGGTTGAATATTGTTTCTGTGGTTAGTAAATGGATGTTTGAGTGTTCTGACATACATACATGTTTATCTCTGTCTCTCTCTCTGTCTCTGTCTCATGCCCTACTTCTGCTTATTAGGCACCCTATGTTGCCCATACTGCATTTGTTTAAGTCATGCACGACAACCATGATTGGTCAGCAACTACCTAGAGCGCCCCCAGCTGCATATCCGCTGTTTTATTACTACACCCTACTAAAACCGAAGTTGGATGATTATTCCACACCAACGGCAGTGTCAAATACTGCTTTTTGACAGTCGAATTGTTGATTATTTTGTCTAATCTATTAAGTATGATGCATGTATCATGGGAGCACATACCTGCAGTGCAGATATGCGTCTTAGTGATAGATATGTGGTTTGTGTTTAGGGCAGCAACAGGAGGAAGGAGTCAGTCAGTGTTTTGTGTCTTCGGGGAGAAAAATTTTGCCTGCTCAGCCAAGAAGAACACACACACACATACATACACAAAGTCACTTCCATACTTTCCCCTGGCTGCCTATGAGATGTGAACAGCAGGGTGTCTTTTCACCTCAGTATGCATGTGTGTGAACATCCATGCGCAGTAATGTGTGTGTGTGCATGTGGTTTGAGCACAAAAGTCGTGACACTCTTAGAACTCTTTTGGTGTTTCAGGTTAGAAAAACACTTTGCTTAAGCTCAGTAATGAACTACTGTTGCTTTAATGCTGAGCCTTGAGGAAACGCTTGTGCTCCTTTGCCTTTCCTTTGTGTTCTTGCAGTCTTAGGAGACTAATAAACATTACACAATCTCCTGAATCCTCCCAGTTTTTACATTATATCAGGTAAAACTCTGAGAGCTACCTCATTACCAATCATGAATACTGGTGAGCAAAAACAGGTTAAATCTTCTAATTTCTAGTTTACTTCACTAACTGAGCAGGACCATAAAAATCAGAGAGAAAGTGTGAGACATTGATTTGTACCCAGGATGTCACAGTTGCTTGGTGCCAGCTGAGCCACCAAGGTGCCATTAGACTAGATCTATGAGTTTTGTAGCTTACTTTGGTTTTCACCTTGTAAAAGAGTGCTGTTTGCTTGTTTAGCCAGAGATTACATGTTGCGTGTCCAAACTACACTATGTACACCTGGCAAGTGAATGAAGGGTTCTTAAGACATGCTAATGACACACAGATAGACAATTTCCATGTTTTATTAGATTAGACAAACAAACCAAACATGTTCAGATTGGGCCAGTGGAGTGCTTGATTTAATGTTTCTGCAAGTAGTTTTTGAAAAAAATTCTCATCCAAACGGTGTCACACGCAACACTGGGCCTACTTCTGGACCTTGGGTTTTGTCGTACGTTAGATCGATCTTATCCCAGATGCAGCAGAGGGCTTTTCTCTGCTCTGTGGGGAAGGCAGGGTCAGAAGACAGAGGATTGGAAATTAGATGGCTTACGAGAGCAGTGCCAAGTGAGTTGATTGATATACCTAGTGCTTCTCAATGTCTGCCTGAAGTTCCTCTCTGAGGAAGTCAGCATCATCACACAATGCAAGATTGCGATTGTCATGTAGCTCCTGCTGCAGTCAAGCAAAGTACATGTCCTAAGGTCATGCAGCATCTCTCTTGCATCTCTCTTGGCCTTGTATTAACATTGTGTGCAATGTTGATTCCCAGGCCTGCATGCTGAGTTGCACATGTACCACACTTTCCTCTCGGCTGAGTAATCTTGATAGCATCAGCAAAGATGGTCTGCAGCAGAGATTGTT